>JAQFYT010001722.1:0-15211 GCA_034694925.1 Ceratophysella denticulata
CACAAAGACGTTTTGTACAAGACGGCAACACTGCGCGGCCACGTCCACGTCCACGGCGGACGTGGACGTGGACGTGGACGTGGACGTGGCCGTGGAGGGTGTGGATTTTAGTAGTTCCCGAACTGAACTGAACTGAATCTGAAGAATCTGACCCTGAATGCTGAACCGAAGCCCGAACAGACAACAGAACTATTATTTACCTGGTACTTGTTGGTTATAGAAAGACGACACCGTAACCTCAGTCATCTCATCAGTATCAGTGAAGTGAGGCGGAAGACCACAAACCAGATTGCCACTACACAACATAGCACGTGTCTCTAGCCATATAGCCAGTCAGTCCAAGCCTAGACTAGTAGGGTTCCAGATCCAACCCAGGCCTCTTATCTGTTGTCTGGCTAAGTTATAAGTGAGTGCAGGTGGCAGGGTGTCTTCGCTTGACATTCTCAACCTTCATCTATATCGACCGATACAAACCGGCAACCAGAGATCGTATTGGACTTGACGTGGAGTAATATGACGCATCCACAATCAAATACTGCATCCAGTAAGTAGATAATGTTTGGCGTGAATATGTAATAATTATACCAATGTTTGGATTTGAGTGGGTCAGTTTAGTTAATGTTAATTGTTAAGGAAGAATTAAGTACTACTTATACAATATGCAATATAGTTTCATAAGTTTCTAGTGACCTAATTATTATTATTCATGTGACGTTACACGCCAGTCGCCAATACACAATAACCAATCCACCATATCATACATGAGTTTTCAAATGTTATGTTGCGTTGTACTTTTGTATTTCATATTTAAGTTGTAAGTTACGCTACGGCCGGCATTGAACATTGGCCGGACTTCTACATAGTTGTCGTTCTAACCATTATTGTCTAACACTTCCAACTTCTTTAATCTCTTCATTTTTTATGTGGGAACTGAAGGGCCCCAGCCCAGTCACCAAAGTGTCCGTCCGTTAACTATAAACTATATATGTGAATTAGGTGCTCTAATAAGTTTTGACTGATTAGCTCGCGGATTTGGCGGGGGTTAATTTTTTTTAAAACAGCAGGCGTAACCTACGAAAAATACTTTTCTCTCACTTGTAACTTAGCCTACCTGAAGTATAGTAGTCTGTATGTTTGGACAAATTAATTTGAACGTTTCAACACATTAAAGCGATAAGACTGGATAAGACATTAAGTATCTTCATATACAATATGTAGCCGATTACAGTTACGTGTGCATCCGTGCGTGTGCGTACTCCCTTGTACTTACTGCTAAGCTAATATCTATAAAGTATAATAATAATAGTAGGTCATAAATTGTACATTTCTCACCTCAGCCTAACCTGAACTGAGCACAACTTTTACAACTGTGTGAATGATAATGAACTACGATATGTAATTCAATGAACCAAAGTTCTAAGTTACAGTTCAGTTAACATCGCCATTTTAATAGGAATACTCTACTGTTCCCTACCTACCCTACCTACATCTATAATGTCCCTTTTGCTTTCAAACTTTTAAAATAAAATTTGAAAAAAAATCATTCCAAGATTTGACCTATTATATCAATTATAAAAGTCGTGGCACATCCAGGCTCCAGGCAGCATGAAATCGTGATCTCACTGCGTGAGATAACAATAATAATAACCTTGTATTTTAATGAATTTGTAATTTTTTGTTATGGGTGAGAATGGTAATATTTGAATTGAAAGCTAAAAATAATACTTCTGCATCTGCAACCAATTAACCTGAAATGACTAATCGATCTTGGTCTTGGCTTCAGACCACAGTAAACCAATATTTTAAAAAAAAATTATTTAATTTTCAACCAATATTATTAATAAACTTATGCTTCTGGGTGGAAATTAGCCTTAAGTAATTAAAATGTTTGAAACTTTGAAAGTTGCGGCTTCACGAAGGTGCATGCTGTTGACCCCAGATTCTTACTTCAACCGTTTCTTAAAATCTTACAGGCTCGACTTCCCAACTCACATTACGTATATTCTCCTAGTCCCGTTTCACGTTGCCTGACTCCACCCTCCAAGTTACTACTGTACTGTTGAAGATCGAATCATAACAGACGAAGAAAAGATTTCACTTTCCAACCACTATTATACGACGTTGGTATCTTGATCCTGAATTTGTATCCATAATACAACCCAGCACAAAGTACAAGAATCAAATATGTTTGCTGTACGTCTTTTGTGTCGTCCCGTACGCATTCCGATGTACGTCAGCAGAGTCGGTACAAAGTGCATGAATGGGCAGATTCTTCGTGAACCTAGTTTTTCTAGTTTCCCACTTCAGTCAGCAACTAGCAACAAGAAACTCCGTGAGAAAGACGTAGACGTTGACCCAAGCCCAGATCCAGGCGATAATGCAGTTAAGACAAATATTTTACCTGTGGAAAAAGAACTTCCTAAGAAATCCTACAAAGAAGTCTTTATCAATTTTTGGAAATCCTTGATAACGGATTATGCAGACGTTTTCAAGGAAGCATACAAAGAAGGGAAGGAAAAACCCGGAAAATCTGTGTTTTACATATGCTTAGTCGGAACTTTAGGATTTCTCATTTGGACCAACCCCTCCGACATGAATTTTCAAGACGCTTACGTTGAGAATCGTTCCCAAATCGCAAATTTGGGCACGCCAATCAGAAATTCAAATTCAGAAGGACATATCTTACACATTGGAAAGTTAATGGCCAAGGGACGACTTCGGTATCAGAGTTTTGGATTGTTTTCCGTTGTATGGATGCACGACGATATCGAATGTGTTGGAATTTATGATGCTACCTGTGAATATGTTACACCAGTACCAACTGAGGCTCGTGCAAGGTTCATCGATATTGGATTTGCTAATCGGTGGTGGATTTTGGATAAAAAGATGATTGATTACGATATAAATGAATCAGAGTGGGAAATGGAACTTTCACAAGCCGAAGATGCTGGAGCTGGAAGTATTCCCTCTCAGTACCAACAAGTTACATAAGGGATGATCGTCAATATTGTTATTATCTAGCAACCTAAAGGCAATGTTAATGTTAAGTAACTAAACTAAGTTGAGATTAGTGTCACTCAAACATTTCTAACTTTAGTCAATATATCTGCCCACACTCAATCCACTGGGAGTAGAAGTGAAAATATTTTATTGGACAAATCAGCTCATACCTAATACCTAATACACATTTATCATTATGTTGCTTAACCTTAAATAAATTACTCTTCTACTTTGACTGATTTAAACTGTGAATTTGAGTGTGGTTGGAACAATCAACTGTCTACCATTTCAATTTATTTTTTGACGTATAGGACCGCAAAATTTGTTGGGTCTATCGTGGCATGACAGTCAATTCATTCCGTTATTGAATCCGGGTAATGTTCTTGACTATTTTTCGGAGCGGTCGAATCCATTCTATGACAAAACATGTAACAACGAGATTATCAAGATGCAACGGCTTAATCCCAGTCACCTGAGGTAAGCTTACTTTTTTATACCTAATAATACGAATAATAAGTTCAGGTTCATCTAAGACTTCTTTGCCGTTTTTGAGCCCAAGCCAAGCCCTGTCCATTAGGTCATGGAAACTGAGCAATGTTTTCATGCCTAAGGTGAACGGTTACCAAAATAGGATGGTACAGATATTTGAGACTTGAAATTGAAAACAGGAAAACACTTTGTATTTTGTATGGTGGGGTGGTCGACTGGTCGAGTATGTTTATTGATTTAGCATGGTACCACGTATAATCGGTTTGTTCATGTTTTCTAACCGGTCTTGAATCAATGAAATCTAACTTTTTAATTTATTTGGAGAACAGCAACATGGAAGGTATTGAATATGTCCTGCTACATGTCCAGGAACCCGTACTCTATGTTGTAAGGAAGCAGCATCGACACAGCAGCGGTCAAGTAACTCCATTGAATGACTACTACATTATTGCGGGCGTGGTTTATCAAGCGCCGGATTTGGGCTCGATTGTTAATTCAAGGCTGGTAAGAAACTTTTGCTACTTTACTCTGGTACTTCAATACTCGGCCGCGGCGTTATATGTATACAACGTACAGCAAGGAAATATTTTTCAGGACCCGGATCTTACATTACATATAACTGAAGGGAAGCCTGGCCTCCGTAACAATTGGGGTACGGATGCCGGCAAGCCTAACATAACTTGGCATTATATTAGTTTTCTGATGCGTCGCCCTTGGAAGGGATATTGCCAATTGGTAGTCGTATAGACCAGCTCAAAATAGCAATAGCTGAACGTTACGGTTTACGGTTACGTGTCAGGTGAAGCGCATTCATTTTGCCACACAGCCCTCGTATAGTTATGAGAACATTGTTCTATTTCTCAGTTTCTTATTTTCTTAATTCGAGTTAGGCTAGGTTAAATCTCTCTGCATGCCGTTTCGGAAAGCTTTCTGGACACGTTGTTTATTAACTTAACCTAACATTTTGAATACAATTCAAGACTGCCGCCTCAACCTCAAGCGCCTGTTTAACGCAGTGTCACATATCATGATATTTATGATTCATGCTTTAACAATTATATTTTGTTTAAATCTGTACAGATGGCTACAATTAACCACTTACAATCAGCATTTGATGAGTGTTTGTCGTACACACGATATCATCCATCCAAGGGCTACTCATGGGAGTTCAAAGAGAAAGATGATGACAAGTCATCCAAGAAACGCGAACGAGCAGTGGATCCAAGTTCTGTATTTCAGCGGCAGCGTGTTGACGTATTGTTAATGGAGCTTGGGAAGAAGTTTCCACCACGCGCTGCTCAGTCGGCAGATATTACACATAAAGCACTTCTACCTTCAGGTATAAAACTAGCTATTCATGCACGGTAGGATCCGCTGAGTGGTTGGTTCCACCAACAGTCGGATTAGAAAACTCGACTTTTGACCCTTTTAAAACCCAGACTTAACTAAATAGGTACCTAGCAGATTTCCAGTGTCACCTAAATCTGTCAAAACGTTCCCCTTTTTTCACTAGTCGATCACAATTTATTTTTATTTTTCGTCAACCCGGAATTCCTCTCGGTTTTTCAATTTTATTATTTGTCAATAAGGATTAACCCAATACAATTATTTCACCATTTCCAGATGATACTGTGAAGGCTGATACCAAGGAAAATACCGTGACAAAACAAGATGCAATCAATTCTCAAGCTCAAACTAATCAACAGCAACAAAGAATTAAACCACCCCCAGAGAAGAAACCTCGGCTTAATTAACATACACCGTAGTAACTGAATGGCGGAATATATTTACTTTGTATTGTACTGTGTTTCTACTTTGAGGCATACTCATTTATTTTTAAAGCCATGCAATGGTTTATATTTCGGTTTTGTGCAGGTCTTTTGTATTACATAGTAATTTAGGTATGTAGTATAATATTCACATAATGCATAACTTATCGTAATAATACTTATGGTAATTTCTCTAAGCATACGGTATAATAAAAGTGTTTCGTAAGTGAAAACAACGGAATAATTCAAACAGAGTTAACATTGTTATTTTCTGGAATGATGCCTTGCAGATGTGTTGTTGGTAATCCAATTCTGTACTGCTTCAATTCCTTCACCGTTTATTGAACTCACTTCTTCAACAGATATTCGGTTTCCAATCTGAGACACAATATTCTCTAATCTCATCATGAACTTCAAATGGTTTAATTTTTTCCTGCTCGTCAAATCCTTCTTGCCCAGAATTACCAAGAATTTGGTATTCACTAGTTTCTCATGTGAAAGCATTTCCATCATCATAACAGTTGAGATTGACACTTGAAATAAGTTGCTGCTGTCAATGACGAATATGATCTAAATATTAAATACATGTGTCGGTCACAAATAAATGATTATCAGCATTTTTATTGTTTACTTTATTTAAAATTGACATTGCAATATTACCAAATTCGTGGCTGAATAATATGATGGCCAGAGCGGCGCCATTGACCCACCTATTTATTTAGTGTAAATATTAAGCATAACCCAGTTAATTGTTTGGATAGAACGCTTCTTGATATGACGGTTTTTGAAGTTAATTGGCGCACAGTAGCGGGTTGGCTGGCTAGAGTCGGTTGGAGTTGAGTTTTAAGTTGGCTTTCCCCAGAACTCCTCATCCTCACGCAAAATGCAAAAACTGGTTCCTCTTTAGAAATCTGGACCGGGTAAACCAGCGCACGAAGGAATATTTTTAATGGTGCGCTGGAAAGCTGTCATTCCGAGGGAAATCAATACATATATAGTTTTGTTGATCATTATGATTAATTAGGAGCGGGAGCTGAAATGAAAACTCAACTCAAACCTCAAACCCTACTCGCTAGCAACGCTATTCTACACAGTAGACGAAACACATGGGTACAGCTAGCAGTAGCTGAGGACTTCTGTTAATTCGCGTTATTAGGTTCCTGCAAATGTCAAATAGCGACCGAAAAGCTGTTTAGTCGTTTAGATGGGAATTTAAAGGGTGTCTAGGGGTTGAAATTTGAAATACCTATAGTTAAGAATTATACAACAGAAGCGCAGAATATCCTTGTAAATCTTGGGCATAATCGGGCAACCATTGTGGTTTTTTATCCAGAGTTCACCGAACGTGGTATATCTCTTCGGCCCAGGGCGTCTCCTGACCATTCCTCCAGTCATAGGGGTTTTTATTGTTGGTTCCCATTTGTTGTACCAGCACATACTCGATGTTTGGACTTTCGCCCCGTACCTATACAGTAGGCGCTGGTTGTACCCTAAGTTCAGTCGGTTGGATCGAAAGTCGGAACGCGCCTGCTAGCCGGAAAACGTTTCTCGGCCTTCTGTCGAATCGATACATATGTAGATTAGATACACGCAACACGCACAAATGTGAAAAATTCAATAGCGGAAGAAGCCCTAGTATTGGAAAACGGTCGAGATAATCAACTTCACGCTGAAAAATACAGATATTCCTAATAATTTTTTTCAAAAATCAGAAAGTGATTTATTAATTTAAACTTCCACGTAAATACCAATTTGAATTACAAACATTAATGGATAATTGTTAACCATAAAGGCTTTGGAAAATGTGAAATTAGCTTTTTTGTCTATTGTCCTGATTGTTGCATTCGATCGCAACTTTGCAATTTGCAAGTCATGTACTTACAACTTACAATTATGGTCTGCTGCTATTGCTATCTGACTTAGTGTTTCATATATTAGCTACCTATGTAGAACCCAGCATAGAGAAGTTGACGGACTGGTGGTGGTGGTGGAGCTGTAATAATAAGGTGTTATAGTAGGGTATTAAATATTAACCTAAATGAATTTTCTTCTTACCAATTTCTCGGATTCTAAGCATATCCTTTTCATTCCAACTTTGTTTCGACCTTTCCTTGTCTTTACCGCTTTGGTTATTCGGAGTTCTTGGGACTGGGACAATATTTGTCCCAACAGTTTCCACCGTTGGGGTAATAGATAGATCAGTATCCCTGGAAACTTGCAGTCGTTTTAGGAGCAATGTTTTCCCTGAACTTCGGAGATCCCAGGTTAATTTTGAGTTGTTGGTATGGGCCCCGCGCGTAGTAGGGTAACGCACTAACTTTTTCGCTGGAAGAGTCCTATGGGACCATTTGTTGAAATTTCTTTTATCTTCAACTCTGGGTATAGCGACATGAACTGAACGCACAGGATCGAGAATCAAGATTGCATATAATATTCGTGTATATAGCTGCAATTTGAGCAGAAAAGCTGCATGGAAACGTGCGGTCGCACATCATCGAAAATTGCAAGGTCATTGACATTAATTGGAAATCGGAAATTAATGAATTAATTTTTGTCATACTTTTAACTTTTATGCCTATTCATAAACTCAATTTCTTCGTTGGTAGCCTAGGTTGTAAGTCCAGTATATAGCAGAAATGTCAACAAATCCCAATGGGACACTTCCAAGTCCCACAGCCTAAAAATCGGCTATTAGTGACTGCCCCACTACGCGCGGCGCCTAAATAAACCATCGTCAAGTTACCTTGGAGGACCCAAGCAGAGACAATGGCATTCCATTATTCTCAGCGCTTGTAAACAGCAAGTAAGCTGTGACTGTGAAGCACAGAACCTTAGTAGAGTATACAATACCAAAAAACCTTAGCGACCAAGGCTTAAAACTTTCGCTCGGTGCTCGGAAAGCTTGGCCTCGCTGCTGGCTTGACTGGAGTCTAATCTAAGTTTTTACTGATATGACGTGAGGTGAATATATTCAATTCATCCATATCAGACACTACTGCCCTGAAATACAGGAGTGCGAAGCATCACATAAAAGCAAGATGGGTGGATCGAATCATCGAATTTCAAACGGTATTTGATTCCAGTAAAAAGGTTACACCAGCAAGAGCAATACAGACGGTTAGAACGAGGCGATGATGATGGTTTGTTTTGAGTCGAGAATCCTTGGTTACAGAAATTATCATTGTAAACCTATTCTCTCACCTTGTTTCTAAGTAAGCGGATATGAACAAACGTTGCACCGAAAAAGTTGGGATTATCTGGCTCTGGCTATAGATAATTTCCGTAACCAGGGATACTCGTCTCGACTCAAAACAAACCATAATCGCCCTATTATTGTCTTGCACTTGCTGATAAACTTTTTGATGGAATAAAATATCGCTCTAACATGTAGCACTAAGGAAATTGAATTGAAATGGGTAACAACCAGTAACACACACCTTATATCGATTTCTCGTGTTAAACCTACGAAGGAATAAGATATTCCACCCAATTCCACCATTGAAATAGAAAGAGGTCTGCCTGCGTTTCCGTACTTCCCAGATATATTGTAATTAATTGTGTGTGGACACCCGCCCCGCATAAACAAAAACTCAACATTATGGAACTCTTGTAACTAATATGCACATAAGCAAGCATGAGCAAAAAGCGTCCGGTTCTGAAATAAGACAAATACTGCGTCCGGTTTAGGGAATCCCTGAGAAATGTTTCTTGTACACGATACACGAGCGGTGACTATGTACTATGTCGCTAATGGGCCAGGATGTGTATGCTTGCATGTGACAGCCAAATTAACATAAACACTGTGGCTTTTGACTTGTACAAACAAATAACTAAATACAAGTTGTGTAGTGCTCACCGATGAGCATTTTTTGAATCAGCGATTTTTCTTTAAACTGACGGGTTTGGATCATAGATCGTCCAAGGTGAAAAGACATCGAGACGAAAATACGCAAAAACCCTCAATAACTGGGTGCTCCCAAAATATACATAAAATATGCATATTAGCTCTAACAATAATTTAATGGGTTTTCCGAAAAGCAGCACACAAAACAAACTGCCTTTGTTATGCATGTCAATTAGGTACCTACTTATGTGAATCAGTTCTGGTTTCTGGTGCATTGGGCCTGCAAGTACTAATAATCAGCCTCGTAGCAATACCCTGCCATTAGGCGGCGGGGGAAGTTGGAATTTCAAGTACTTAAAGAATTCGAAACTCGAATGGTGAATCATGGGTTTAATTTGTAATTTAAATCAATCGTTTGAATATTAATTGAACAACGCGAAAGTCGTTTACCCTGGTGGTGCCTTATGTTCTGGGAAAACGGATGCAGGATTTACACAAAAACAGGTGACACATTTACACACAGTACAGCAATTAAAATTATATGCTGTACTACAGCATATAATTTTTAATTTCAATCCAGTCGGATATCGTCTGTCAATGAGTCTTGTCCCAGGCACATCTTTGTGAGATCAATGAACAAAGAATCAAAGCGTAAGCATACAGCATATTATTAACGCTTCAATTTTGATTCCGTTATCCAATCCAGGGCGTGACACTTTTACTTCACCAGCCCTATAGCACTTGACTTGGGGATTTTTCAGGCTTAACAGTTGAGTACAAATCGACGGAAGCCGTGTGACGAAGGGACATGTCTTCCGCCTTCCCCGCTATGATTACCGATGAACCCCCACCTCTCGATTCTGGAGATGAGGATGAAAATGAAGACTACATTGAATTTCGTTCAGGAGGCCTGAAACTTGATGTAATTACAGGTAATACCCAAACTCAAAATAGTAAATGTATTTATGTCAAAGCGAGTTTTGCTCCCGAATTGTCTCAATGATATGTTTTACCCTAAATTCTCTAGATCCTTCCCCATTATCGTCGCCTATCAAGCTACCATCAAAGAATGATCTACGTTTAACTCCGAAAAACACTTCTTCAGAAGATTCACCTGTTCATGTTAATGGGCAAACTCCTAGCACTTGCCAAGAAAACCCAGCTGAAAATGATGAAATTGAGATTGAGGTCGAGAATTACTTGAGTATACAAGAAGTTCCCAATCCCACTACTAACCCAGAACAAGTGCAATCTTGCAGAAGTACTATTAACAATTCTGTTGAGAATTCAACGGAATTCAAGAACTTGTCAGATTCAGATTCTTCGGTACACAACATTATTTTTGAACCATCTTCATCTTCCATAGTTGTTGAGGCGGTAGTTGGAGATACTGTGGAAAATGAAGAACGGGCTCAGGAAAACTCTCATAACCTTGATGGAGATGAAGACTTGGAATGGATTCCTATAGAGCGAATGGCCACGAAGATAAATTCCCTAAATTTGGTGCATAATGATGATGATAGCCTGGTACAATCGCAGCATCAAAGTTGTTCTGAGACAATTGCTCAAGCTTACATTCCTAATTCTCCCTCTTCTTCATCAGCCACAGCAATAGATTTTGCCGAGGATGCGTTTAAACATTTTCCCTCTTCAGATGTTAAAGGTAAGGATTATTATCGCGCATGAGTTGTGCGTTTGAAAATGGCTGCATTTTTATCATCGCCTAAGTTTAATTTAAATAGTTAGGACAATGGAAAGTGCGTGCAAACGGATGCTGAATGAAGTGTAATATGAGCATTCAGTTTGGAGGAATGTGAATGGTACCGAGCACAAATGCGGTGTTTCGGCGTGGAATAGCTATACTGATACGTTGGACCAATAATTAGGTTAAGTAATTTCAATTTCAGACGAAATAATTGGCTCAGACTGAGAAACCAACGAACAGCAGATTAAATCTGATCTTTGCTTCGCGTTTATGTCAGAATCCAGAATATGAGCAGAACTTTGTTTTTCGAGATCACAATATTAACACAATAATATTCATATTCATCTTGGACTTTCATTGATAAAGAACGTTTAAAGTTAGTTTAAACAGGGAACCTTGTTATAGACAATGCTTTTACTTCAGGGAAAACAACATTGCTCCATGAAATGCGCAACTCGTATGTGAGTTCTTCCATTTAACCTTGTACAGCGGATGAGCGCAAACATCTTTTGTTTCCACAGTATTACCGGTTCGCGCTTCTGACGATGATTGTGAATCTCCTTCTGACCAGGATGAGTGGAAACCGTTTGAAGATGGCATACCGGCAAGTGAATTGCCTGCAGCTAGTGATTTTGATGATGACGACTTTGGAGATTTTGCATCTTCTGGTAATCTTGACTGTATGAACTTAAAAATCATGACCGCAATTTATAAGCAAATTTCAGAACCTCTGGATACTGGAAACAAGTGTTTAATTTTCCCTGTTCTTATCCTTCAGCCACCAACGACTTACCTCAGTTGTCATCAGTTCCACCTCCTGCAAGCATAGGTATTGAAGAAAGTATTGTGATTATTAAGTCTCTATTTGGACCTACTACGGTAGAACCCTGTTCGAGAGTTATGGCCTTAGACTCTATCGATACGGAATTAAAGAATGAAACTTCAAATAAAACCTGGGCTCATGTTCGAGAATTCGAAGATAGTTATGGGCTCGTCTTCAAGTGGGCTAATAGCAGTGTATACCAACATCTACTAAGAAGTCTGAATGTTGATCCCGCCACTATCGTAAGTATATATTTGTGTACTTACTTAACTTAGGAGCAGGAGGCTGTTATTCCAGACCATGCTATGGGTGGTACGCACACTGCCAAGTAGTGCGTAGTGGTTATATGTAGTGAATATATGTATTCCATTAGCTTGACATCGCAGGACAAGATAGAATATAATGACTTTTGATACACGCTTCCAGAACATTGAGCATCTGTCTCGAAGAACTTTAAATTACACACTTGGTATAAAAATTGCAATTCGGAAAATGGTACCTAGCTGACTAGCCTACTATGTAGTACATATTTTCCTTAGTCGTTATTCGCTACAGTACAATAGCCGGCGGCACTTTCAGCTGCTAAGCCGGATGGCACATGTCAGATCTCCTCTAACTTTCTAGATCGTTCATCTTGTAATAACTCGTGTTAAACAACCATGTAACTTTCTTGTTATAGTTGTACAGCGGCAAATGGGGGACAATTGAAGTTCCGAAATTTGCGGCAAGCCTGGTAGATACACCTCTACTACCGCAAACGTCCATTAAACCGTCGCAAGGATATATAGAAGACTTTTTGGAAGACCGTCCAGGATACAACTCTAGTTCTTCTCAATCACCGGGTACTGAATCCATTTTCCGTTCATAAGTATGATAATTTGATTTGACGAGAATATCCCGCCTAAGTTTCTAATATTCATATTTCACAAAACAAACTAGGTGCAGACAGTTTAAATTCGGGTACTGGGGATCCGGAAGACGATAAGTTGGACTCTAAATCTAAATATAGCAAAGAAACAACCAAAATATTGGAACAACTTCCGGACCTGTCGTACATGAGAGCAAAGACTCTGGTATTTCCACGAAATCCGAAATATTGAAGAAAATATCCTCGCTGCTGCGTTTATCATGGTTGGACCTTCCCCTAACAGCGCAGCTAAAAGAGTTTACGTATATTTGTAGTTTGTAGTGTCACTTTCCATTCCCTTCTGCAATTCTGGCTAGAAATAGAAAACCAACGAACGACTAACTAAAATTGTAAGAATTTCAGAGTGGAGGAATCCTTATACTTTGTTATTGAAATCGGAAAACCTATTGAAATTCAAGGTCGTGAATGTAATTCGTTATGCAGTTACGAGCTACGAAGTTTTAATAAACGGAATCAACTAGACTTTAACTTCCCAACGTGCGGAAGTTAAAGCTTCATTGCAGCGGTCACTACAATAGCCCAATAGTGCCGGGAATGCGTCTCAGAAAATAGTTTACTTTGATGCAGTTATCTTGAATCGCGATCCAGGAAAGAATAACAGATTTTGAGTTTCTGCTTGGTTTTTATGTAGGTACATATAATGGCATGCGGGAACTCTATCTCCTTTCTCTTCGGTCGTGCCAATCCAGGTACATTAAAATAAAAACCCAAGCAGAAACTCAAAATCTGTTATTCTTTCCTGGACCCCAACTGTATAATGAATTCCTTTGCGAAAATTGCCTCATTTGTCATTGCTTACGATTTGGTGTCCTGGATTCAGAAAGTACAAAACATTTCCCTCTAATTTCCTTTCCAGACTTCTCAATTTAATTATATTACTTACGAGATTTTGTTCAAACACGTTGTTGTAAATACGATAACAAGTTTACAAAGTAGGAGTTACAGGCCAATTATCAATATTACTTTAATTAATTTACTTTATCTTGTATAATTTATTCAATCAACTTCTTGGACTTGAAGAATTGTCGGAGGTAGATGACTTGCCAGGTTGCCAACCCTAACAAACACAGCATAGAAAAGATGGAAAAGTACAACACCCGTGAATTTGTGGATTCGTTTGTATCTCTCATTTCTTCCTCTCGAACTCTCATAAAGCTAAAGTCCTTGACAATTGCATCTGATAAATCCTCCAAACGCTTCAATTCCACTTCCAGTGGCTTCAATTTGGCTGCTTCATCCAGCTAAATAGTACAGAATTAAAATATCATCACAAAGGCACTTACTTAACTATTTCTTAACAAAGCAACTAACAACAATCGAGCAATGTTTAACTGCGTACCCCTTCATAACTTTTGGCTTCCACGCCGTGCTTCGTGTTCAAGTAAACCTCCTGTGGAAATCCGCGTGAACCTGTACAATAGGTACGGTTTGCAATTTTGTACTCATTCGGCTTACGTACCTAACCCATTCTAAATAAGTCCCGGGTAGGAAATGGACTAACCATGTGGCACCTTTGAAGTGAAGCATATTTCATACACTTCGTATTCGTCAGTTGTAAATGTGAAACGTCCCTTTTCAGCATGATCCTTTTTCGACAAGAAACCTCCTTTAGAATCCACGACCTGTCACAAAAAAACCAATTATTTATTATGACAACTGTCTTCTCGTCTCGCCGTAAATCGCCTTGCTCTTGCTCCATACGCTTAAAGCTTGATCCTTTCGTAAACTGCACGGATTTGGTATGATTTGTATGAGGTACAGCACACTTCAACCGTCACCGTCAAAATCAAAGGCTTACTTACCGCCAGGTCGACGGTTTGGCCGGGTACCTCCGTGATCTCGTAGTCACCAGAAACAAGGACATCTTTATGAATTTCTTCACGGAGACATTTCTGCGCGCCGGGCTGGAGGTGGAACATTAGAGAGTCTGCATATCCTAGGAGCACCAATCCCAACACCGCTCCAAATAATACCCGGAACTGCATTCTCACTTGATCCGAGACTCGAAATCGCAGGTCAACCTTGAACAGGATACACATTAGAATTTTATTTCAAGTAGACCGGAAACCGGAACCGTATTTGGTATTAGCTTCGCGAAAATATAAAGCAACGAAATAAATCCATCTGATAACGGATGCCGTATGAACAATTCCCCTACATCCATTTCAATGAATTTTAATCAATTATTATTGCTCCAGACAAGGCATGAGATTTGAGTTTGACAATAAATACAATAGACGACACAAGGAAAGGTTAAAAAAATTGAGCTGTCGTATGGTAGTTGTCAATCATGAACTGAACACACCACAATTGCTGACGAGCACCGAGCACGATGATAAACAAACTGTCAAAGGCTCTGGCAGAACACAATTGACAATTGAGCGGATGTTTCATCTCAATAATCAATTAGAGGGTTTGTCGGGGCCGGAGTTCAGAAGAATTGCTGAGGATCTATGTTAAGTGATAAGTGACGCTCCACCTAATGTCTAATCTAAACTCTGTATATTTCTTTATTCAGGTTGGACTATCGGGCTTCTGATCAGATTTCCCCTTGTTGTATGTCCCTCGTCCCGGCCGCTTATTTATAAACTGCACCCGAAATTTCATTGGGAAGCCACACCCACCATAAGAAGACCAATCAAAGCCGTTCTCA
>JAQFYT010001723.1:0-15210 GCA_034694925.1 Ceratophysella denticulata
AAGTTCACCTGACGACAACTGTGTAGTACCCCTTTGTTGTGAAAAGTTGTTGGGCTTCTCACCGACCGACCGACCGATCGATCGACATCTGGCTTTTATATATATAATGCCAGCAAGAAATCCAGGAAACCTGTTGCAAAAACCTGTATATAATTTTATGCATCACGCCTTCTTCTTAATAACTAACGTAGAGACTGGTCAGTTTCATTATCAGGTCCTGGACTTTTGCTTGCGCACAGGGAACGAATCTTAGGTAATCATATAACTCATCCGAAAACTCGAATATCAAGTTCAATTAATATCAGATTAAATCCACAGCCAGCCGCATGTTAATTTAAACACGTTATACAATTGGATTGTTACAAGATGATTGATGAGTATTGGGTTTTCCTGGAGAAAGCTACGGTTTTGTCTCGTTCTTGAACTTATCAATTTGAATATCCAATTTTTAATTGACTTTTGACATTATAATTAATAATTAGCTAATTTGGGTAGGTCGACCAAGGTTAACGTTAGCACAGGGAAGATTAAGTTTAATCCAAGTAAATGTTAAACGTGTATCTAAATTGCTATTTTTTAATTTTCGCATTATTCTGTGTTTATTGACTGTCACCGGCCATAAATTCAAAATAGTTTGGTTGGATTATTGACGCTATCATACATACATGTCAAGTACGGCTAGATAGTTGCACTTTTCCGCGTGGTAATGTAATACTCAAGTCTCAAGTGTAGCTAAGTTAAATAACTGCTAATTGAGAAACTCCGGTGAAGTTCCATATTTTACAGGGCGTTTGTAAGATTTGTTGGCTTCACCCTTCAGTCGAATAGAGCGAAGGTATGTACCTTATTTAAAATCTCAAAAGTGTTGTCTTCCAGGAAGTACGAATAACGTATTTTAGACACACTATTTTACTTGTACATACAATTAAATGCATTTGTTTTTATATATTACACTATTCTGGAATAGTAGCATATCCGGTGTTCGTCCGGGTTAAATAGGAACTCTGTCAAGATGCAAATGGCGTACTGTTCCTGCCAGTAGCGCCGAATAAACGTACTTCCAAGTTCACCAATCAGAATGCACGGAATGTTCGTATTGGCGTTCACGAGGACGGGCATTATGGACGCATCAATTACTCGCAAACCGCTCGTCTTGAAAACCCTGTAGATTTACGATACAAATACATATGAGTATGCGTTACAGAAAAACGTTGTTTTCAAGAGCTCCATTGAGTATATCTATGGAACTATAGATTTTACGATAAATGACAAGGAATTCCACCAAAGAACATATTTGGTAAATATTTTCTTCATGTTTAATGCTTGTGAATTTGATATACCTATAGATATAAGTGTGAAAATACCTGAGTTCTGAATCGACGACTGGTCCATTTCTCCAAGTTTTTCCCATAGCCGCGGTTCCCACGGGATGGTAAATTCTGTAAATGTAAACAACGAGTTCATAGAATACCTATCCAATTAAAAACCTGTTCATGCTCAACAGCAGCTTGGGACCAGACATTCCGGTCATTACCCAATATACCACTGATATATTAATTAAAAGGAAACTATGAATGGGAAATGTTAAGTCAAAGGTGTTGATTTGATTACGTGTTTCCTTACGTTAGTGTTAAATGACGAATATAGCACTCATAGTAGGCATCACTCCGGCGAGCATGACTCTCGCATCCCGGTAATGGTTTCTCAATTAACCTGGCATTAATTTTACGATAGACGCTCGTATTTTCATACAGGTCTACGATAGATTTCAGACCTATTAGAAAACATACGGGTAATTAAGATTCATATATAAATTATTACACCAAACACTCACCGTCAATCATAGCTCTCATGTCGTCCTTATGACTGAAATAGTTTGGCCGAATGATGGGACTCGTATAGGGATTTCGGCTCGCTAACGTAATTTCACCAACGCTCTTAGGCCTGACCAGAGCTACGCCTATCCAATTGGCGTCCCGATCTATCCGCATTTCCTCGTCCCAGAAATATTTTGTAAGAAGTCCTCGTTTGAAATTGAAGATATTTGTCAGAAATTCCTCAAGCCCGTCAAAGATCCCGAAGGAATTGAGCGTGTATTGAATGTCTGGCCAGGTAGGGTCCTTACGGATGGATGAACTCACGAAGCCGATACCAGAATGGGTCGTCGTAGCTAAAGCACCTAAATATAGATCAAAGTAATAATTTTTAATACATCTATAACCTAGACGGCTTCTACAATAGTATTAACTGAAATCGGACCAGCTTTCGTATGGGCGAGCTAAATGCAAAGTATTTCTATAAATCGTAAGAATTTTCATGAACGCTCATATTTTTAGATAGCAACCTTGACCTTGACCAATTATCCACATGCGTATGAATAGTTTATGGAATCAGAACAATCAAAGTGTAACAAATTACATCCTAGGCGTAATTTTGAGCTAGTAATGAGTGGCAATAATCGCTAAATATTTATCACAAACGCGTTTATCGTCACTCGTAGTCTTTTCTGTTGTTTATCTGAATGCTCGGGTTTACTGTGTTCGGTTGATTGATTAGTCAAGCTTTACAACGAAGCCGGCAAAAATGAGATATACTTATCCGGATACAGAACATATGAACAAAGCCTTAACATACCTGAACGACTGCTTCTGGCAAAGTTAGCAACCGTGCCTAAATTCAGGACCCGTGACAAAATCAGAGACTCGGGTACGTCGACCAAGAAAGGTCCCATGAGTGTCAATGTATGATCTTGCAGATTTTGACCAACCAACAGATTTACTCGGCATTTGAGCTGCATGAAGAATTTTAATGTAAAGAAGAATTGGGTTTGGTGAAACCGCAAAAAATGTTCATAGTAATATAGAGACAATTAGCCCATATTCGTAAGCTGAATTACCCCAACGCGGTGAAGCGCTTCCATGGGTCCAATTCCGGAGAGCATAAGAAGCTTCGGCGTATCTATTGCCCCGGCGCTGACTATAATTTCTTTCCGAGCTCGAACAAATCTCTGGAGCCCATGTCGATGAAATGTGACGCCATAGGCGTGACGGCTCTTGTCCAAGTGAATCTAATACAAGCGTATACAGTATTCGACAAACTCGATTTCCGCAGGGTATATTAGGTTTACCAATGATTTTCTTGTGTCATACCTTAACGACCCGTGAATATCGGTAGATTTTGAGATTTTTTCGTTGTTGGATTGGTTTAATGTACCCAGGGTATGTGCTCCAGCGAAGAGCATCTTTCATTGTTACTTCCATTCCCGAGAAACCTGTTTTTAAAAATGTTTTTAGTATTTTACTAGAAATACATAATACCCAAGATGTATCTTCCAATCTAGCTATTTAATTACCCTCTGTCTGATATCCGTTGAGATCTTTGATTGGATAGCCTTTCTCATGTGCAGCTCGTAGGAAATATTTGTCCATATAACTCTGACGTAATTTCTCGACATGCATCGGTCCACCGGTCCCATGGAGCTTATCTGAGCGAAAATCACCAAAATCCGACACAGGTTTCAAAATTAATTTTTATGACGTGCATGCGAATCAAGATTTCAAAATTAAGCATTGCATACCGTTTGGATAGGCTCCATGATAGTCTTCCAACTTCTTGAAATAGTGTAACAGGTTTTCATATCTCCATTCTTGATTCCCGGTAATATTTGCCCAGTTGTCGTAATCCTTCGGATTCCCACGCTGGTAAATCATGGCGTTGAGATTACTTGAGCCACCGATCCCGGTGCCTCGCGGCCAAAATACTCGCTGCGGAATTGAATTGGCGTGCAACGACTGGCAATGTGGGATTTATGAAGAAATAACTTTGATGGTAATTAAGCTTACGCGATTTGTCAAAGCTAATGCTGAATTATTGAGCGGCTCCGTTTCATACATTAAATCCGTTCCTGGACAACGCTGTAATAGGAAGTAGGATATACCAAGCCTTGACATCGGATTAGGGTCACCGCCCAATTCAAGGAGTAGGACCTTGTTGTGCCGCGACAATCGGTTCGCCACTGCGGCTCCAGATGACCCACCTCCAACTATTCAATGTCAGCACATAATCGTATCGGATTATCAAATTTTGACTTAATTTGGCAACTTCAAACCAATCTTAAACGACACTTTTTAAAATGCAATATAAATAGCAGTAGCGGCTTTACCGTTTAAATAATATGACCTATTACGACGAAGTTGAATTGTTCAAATTTGACTTGGTTTTTCTACCGATTTGGGCGAATGATTCAGTAGTATTTTGGAAATCGACATTTATGTATGAATTGTAACAATGCAGATGCAATGCTATGAGGAATGAGGCTCAGTTTGACCTTGACGGGAGCTATTCTGAATGCGTTTCAGGCGTAAATTCGGCTTCACCCTTGACATATTTTCAAACCCAGCCTCAAGCTAATTTGTGCATACTGGGTTTACTTTACTTTAGATTAGAGATCCGACTTTAAGCTTATGCAGTTATAATTATTTTATTTTTAATTCTGTATTGGAAAAATCAAAAAATTATTTTGAGGCAAAATATATTAACTTATTGTGTGAAACAGATTTAACTAAATTATAATTATGCCAATCTTACCAATTATAAAATCGTATTCTTCGACAATTCTGGGATCTTGCATTCGCCAACTTCGAGAATGCGTGAAGTCCATGTACTGTAAAATTGCGGAATACAGGGTAATCCATAATGGTAGTGTGAGCGTCAGTGGAATTGCTAGTTGAAGCACGGAGGACACCGGAAATACAACCGGGGAAGGTATTGGAACATTAAAAATATTGTTCATTTTGAACTGATGAAATTGAAAAATGACGGAATTAGACTAGAATTTCACCGGAATCTTGGAATGTAATTTTGACGATTTAAAAAATCAATGAATTTTAAAGAGCTTAGTGATGACAAGATAATACGATGACGAATATTATGGCGAAAATTGAAATTGATCCTTCCTCAACCGCACCGTACTGTTTCCAGGATACGAATAATGCTCAACCATGTTAATGTATGTAGAAATACGTGAAATCATGAAATCAAGCGTCTTGCTGGACTGAATGCCTGTATTCATAGTTTTATTGCGAAAAGGTAAGGCGTGGGTTATATGTATTCGTCTATGTACATACAATATCTGAGTTTTTACAGATCATCTTAGTTGTGTTCTTATCTGTATAACTTGTTTGCTGAGAATTCGAATTATGTGTGCATTACATCTACAGCGTACAATTACACATCTGTAAATTCTCTAACGCGTTACCAGCACCTGAATTACGTGGAAATTCCAACATATATAATCGGTATTTTGTAGCATCCTACATATATTATATCTGTAATGAGCAAATATGTTATGGAGTAGGAATGAACCATGGACCGATCGACGACTAAATATGACCATTAAATTGGGAAAAACTTGTTTTGGATTATTCACAGCGTAATAGGGTGAGATAAGAGGTTAGTGATTCCGGATCAAGCAATTGGAAGAATAGTCAAAGAAACCAGAAACCACATATAACTGTATATACATGTAGTAAGATTACCCAAAATAAAAATCGACTTGATTTACTGAAGGTCAGTTATTACCAAATTAATAGATAAACGTGCCTATTATATGGCATAAACAATCCAGCAAAAACTTAAACGCAAAACAAAGCCAAATCGAATACTAATTTGCCTGTCCAATTTTTTAAATTTGCGCTGTACCTATAAGTTTTCGTATGTTTTGTCGACTATATTAACATTGGATTGACCTATTTAGGCCCGTTCGTGTAATTATTGACTTCACATTAGGAAATTCGTCTTGAAAATTTTGAACAAGCGTATATAGCTTTATTTTCCACAAAATTTAGCTTACCATTTATTGGCCCACGTTGCCGTCAAACAGGTTTTTAATTCATTTTAACTTTTCATACTACGGTATAAGGCCTGAGCCAAAGGATCTACCCAAAATCTAGTACATAGATAATACGCAAGAAATATCATATGTATAGTATTTGCTTTGTACTTTACTAATCCTAATTTGTATTGTACTTAAGATTAAGCTTGAAGGCTGTCATTGCGTAAGGCGTCAGGTTAGTACATAGTAGGTAATCGATATAGTGTTAGCTTTTAGACGGTATGATTTCAGTTAAAACACTCAATTTTACAAGTGTGAGTTAATGGTACTACTTAAGTGTAAGGTTTAAGTCAGTTCCGTATTCTTTATCAAACATTTTATATATTGCGGTAATTACATCGTGAATGACTTATTTATTTAATTGCCCTCAAAATCAAATATTTTTGCCCTAAAAGTTATTTAAATCAGACTTATTGGTTTCGCCCTCATTTTAATTATTTTTAAACCAAAAAAGAAACCAAGTGACAATTAAAAACAATCAAATATATACATATATTACCGAACTAAAAGCGCTTTCTTTGCTTTGGGTGTCCTTCCGCGCTTACATTTTTCAGTCAAGGGTTTAGTTTTGGCTTCGTTTCGGACCTGACACAAGTGCTTTATAATGGCGATTCCAATAACATGTTTGCAAATGTACTGTTTTAAAAAAATTTCGTACAAGTACCTTGCTCCTAATTTTCTGTCATTATGACGAACCAAATTTGGCATTCTTAAGTAATTTTAATTAAATGGTAAATTTTAAGGGCAAAAAGATAATTAAATGAGGCCGAAATCATTAAGTCCGATTTAAATAGATTTGAGGGCAAAAATATTTGATTTTGAGGGCGGTTTAAATGGCAGCCATTGTGAATGAATTGTACATAGTATTCGTATGTAGATCTCCGGTGTATAGTCATGATGAAATTGTACCTTAGCTTAGTTTCTGGAGAATATTAGCCTCACAAGCATATTATGTACCTGTACTGTGCAGACAATATAATTTCTCGACGCTAATCATCACTACATGAACTCGTGTGCAACTTCTCACAGACGAACACATAATTAGAGATAATTTTACTTTTACATAGTATGGAGTAATGAAATGCAACACGTATGTTTTTGCGAGATATACATACAATTTTTGCTGTGTTCGTATTTTGTGTATATTACACCAGTCATATCGGGCAAGGGCATTATCCCATTTAAGCTTAATTACAGTATTAAAACTCTCTAATTAGAAGATCTAGTAGGAAGCATCTGATTTAACAAGTTATATGTTGCGTATATGGTTTGAAGCGCTTGAATTCTAATGCTAATGTCGCTGACCTTCGAGACAATCACGCCGTGTGAAGTGATATGCAAATTGCATTATTGGGTGACAAATTAGCAAAGCAAACTCCCTGCTACTAAACCAATCAAGTTTATTTTTAATACAATTGAGACAGGTGATGAAAATTGTGTCATTGACATTGGTCTCTTACTGTACTTGTTTCAGCCATGTCCTTAATCTTAATTTTAACGCTTCCTCATCCTGCAGTGGTAATGCTACTGTGCAGTTAAATGGTACCTGCTAAGAGTACAGCTTCCGCGTAATTAATAGGTATGCCGAAAATGACAAACGCACGACTGCAGGTACATAATCTTACGCACAATTTTTCTCTGCCTTCAAGAAGGAACTTTTATTTGCGTTTTGTTCAACAGCCTTTCCGTCTAATGCTGATTTCTGCCCAGGTAGTTAGACGTATCAATATTTAAAGCTTTTATTGACTGGACACTTTTGCATTTGTGTCTTACAATAGGAAACAACGAAAAACACTATCTACTATTGTACATCTCATCTGATCTCGGTTCAGACCCGAAGATGCCCTACTATATTTGCTGGTTAGATATCTCGAGCTCTTACGCTGACCTCCTTCAGTAGTGTCACAACATATACATACAAACGCGATGTTTTTAAACAAATCTGTGTCCTAATTTACCAAAACAAAAACCATCTCCACTTTGTACTTGCAATGTTCGAATTCAAATTGTAAAATAAGTTATAGTCACAGCAGGTTAAGGGTAAGGTAAACCCATGAAAATAAGGGTCTGCCTCGGTATTATTAACTTCTCCCCCAATCTACGAATCAAAATCAAAACATGAAGACTTGCGAAATGAAGCTAAATACCTTATATTCTTATATTCTTCAAAAAGTGAACTATTTTCATTAGCTACTAAAACTAAATGTTTAAATTACAGTAAAATATTTAAGACCACAAAACAATAGCTCCAATGCTATCAGCATGGTCACTCTACTACGGTACCATTCATTTGAAGACGACTCAATCAATTAAGCTGAAATAAAAAGCAATATGACCTACTACGTGTTATATCTACAAAGTGAACTATTCACGTAATTATTAAAACATTGTCGTTCGTCTGCAATTAAATAATTAAGACTACGTAAACCTGGCGGTGAGAGTTGGAACTGAGCTCCTTTTAGGTTGCTCTTAAAGCTTATGTAAATTTTAGACAATTGTTTTGAAGACGGTAACCATTTCCCTTGAATTTAACGTTAATTGTGTCACTAGGTTTTTTTAGTACCTGATCCGAGTTCAAAATGAAGTTCCCACTTCGAGTAGTATTGTTAATTATCTGTTTGTTCAACGTTATAATATTCCCATGTGCTGTGTCCGATGACCCCTGCAAGACTCACAATACCCTTTCTGCAATTAAGTATAAGGGTCAACCTGGTTATGAGCGAGATCCCTGTCACACTAATTGGCATACTGCAGAAATAAACTCCAAGGTATTACGAGGAAACATACGATATTTGGACAAACTATTGCGGAAAGACAATACGAAGCCACACAGAAAATTCCAAGAGACCGGGATCGACGTGAAGAAAACTACCGCCGGCGGCGACAACGTCGAACAGGAACAGGGAAATGCATCGGAGAAACATAAACCGATAACGCTCGTAGTCTCGGAAGGCTTCTCTTTTTTTGGGTTGGGGTCGAAGTTGCGTACACATAGAAGCGGCTCAGAAGGGACGCTGAATACCTACACCCAACAAGAAAGTTCCAATAGCAATCCTAAAACGGTCGCTGTGGTCATTTCAAGCATTGTTTCGATTTGCGTCGCCGGTGGGTGTTATACATTTTGTAAATGGAATAAACCAGCAGGTGAGTTACCTAGAATTAGTCATAGGTACTATTAATTATATGATATATTATCTTCTAAATTTTGTTCACCATCTTTTCCAGCACCGAGTACCACGCAAATACCAGCTTACGTTAATGCAGCTGTGATGATTCCATTATTGCCAATGCCGATTCCGACTGTTCGTCCGCATCGGAATTCCAGTTCCAGACCTGAAGAAGCCATTATTACTCCAGTTCCAGTCCCAATTAACCCAGAACCAGTGGCACCTGTAATTGCAGTGAATAAAATACCAGTCGAAGATGAGGATAAACCTCCCAGCTATGCCGAGGCAATAGCAATGCTGTCCGCACCACCGCAGGTAGAATTCCCAGCGGTGATCTCAAATTAACGGTAAATATCCATTGTATTGATAAAATTTTATTTTAACCAAATATATTTAAGTAGAATATATTTAAGTTTGTAAATTCTATTAATTCATTTTTGTGATAACAGGTCCTAAATGAATCTTGCCAAAGGAGAGAAGATTCGGAAACAAATAAATGTGGCAAATAAGATTCCAATATTCTAGTCTTCAAGGCCATAATATTCGCTGAAGTTGGAAAAGAGGCCTTTCGTATGAACTTTGTGCTTTATGATCTCCAATGAATCTCGGAATAGTTAGCATTAGCATGCCTTTCGGGATACTTTTAGTCAAAACGATATAAAAGGCTTATTTCACCAAGTATTTTTTTCCATTTAACAAATGTAATACAAAAACCTGCTTTACAGCAGCTTGAGACCAGAAGGTATGATTGAGTAAAGTATAGCTGCAATAGATGGACTTATTGTTAAGATGGAGTCTAAGTGAATTTTGACACATGGAAACGAATAAGAGGATATTTGCGTATTTTTCAAAAAATGTGCTACTGCATTATACAAAGTTTGCATTTTTACGCTCTGCAGATGTTGAAAAAAAAACTTTTCGTTTCGGAAGATTTTCAGCGCGCAACATTTTTGCTGCGATCTGTATCTCTGAGGCACATCGAAAGCAATGATCGGACAAACTAGACAAATTGCAGCGATCATCCTTGCGCAATGAAAACGTTACGAAACGCAAATTACTTAGGCGATCAAATCTTCTGGTTCCAACCTTCTATCAAGTAGGTTTTTTCTCAAGATAATAAATGATTAATGCGTCGATTTTTCGTGTGTCTACGCAACCCCGAGGGACTGCGTAGGTGTACGGTATAAATACTGACAATAATTTGCTAGTTTTAGATTGCGGTATTTATGTTTGTAGTTATGTCTTCGTTGAAAGTGTTAGATGTACATAATTCGCTCAAAATTGAGAATCTCAGTTAAATACGAATTTTCTTTTTGTCCGATAAGAATCTACCTTTGTACAATAAATGACTGGTTTTCAAACAATGCTCAATAGGTAATGTTGGGCTTGTACTTCCGCTTAGGTTTGGACTCTGACATATGACCGTAGAAATTTTATTTTAGATTACTAATTTTTTTAAAATTACAATTGTTGAAGACAATACTAATGGAAATATTTTGTAGAAAATTTTGTTTCAGATGAGGTATGATTTTCATCCATATTTTGCCAATTGGATTGTCGTAGAGTCTCCATGTTTTATAATCTAGAATCAGACAAGCATAATTAGAATAAATAAATCAAAATGTATTGTTGAAATTGAAATACCCAAGCACAATTGTACATTTTTATAGATATCGCACCATATTGAGAATGTCTTATTAGAAAATTGAAATACCAAGAAACTAACCAAAAAATCAAGAGCAAGCTGAAGTTGTACTTTCCAAATTGGCTTGCATTTGAACAATCTGGCGGTGGAGTAAAGTATACAAAATCCAAGACATTCATTAGTATCAATACAAGAAAGAACCTTAAGGTAGAGTTACACCTTTGAACATCCGTCTTCCCAAATTCAAAATGCTCGCTTTTGAACAGTGGATGGCAAAAGGTAAAATTAGGTATTCAATATTCATTCATGCTATTAGGTAATACGCCGTTGTTTGACCTGTGCAACACGTCGTTGGAAAGCCAAAAGCATGGCTCAGAAATTACCCTTGTAATTGTAGCTTGTGTTATTTGTATCAAGATTTAGTGTTTATTATATCCCACCTAGCTGCGGGTAATGTTTTCGGGAAATATATAAACGTGCAATAAAAAATGGACTTATGCAATAGAATCTGGACTTGTGCAATAATAAGTAGACTTTTGCAATATGCCAGTAAACTTAATTTTGGTCAGGTTAGGTTAGGTTAGATAATGTTATGTTAGGTTAGTGCAAAATTCCATTTCTTATTGCACAAGTCCAGATTCTATTGCATCGAAAAATACCACCCAATTTTTTCGACGTTGCTCAGCCATTCTTTTGGCTTTTCGACATTCCATAATTCAAGGCGGATGTTCAAGCATGTAATACAAACTTGTAAAAAGTTGAGTACTTACAACGTTAAATGATAACAATGGCTTACCTAAGTCTTGTCTTTGCTATGATGCCGCTTCTTATGTTGTTTGCCTTCCTTGGGCTCTGCTCCTGTTGCGGAATGGATAGACGGTGACCGCGGCGGAGGTTCTTCCTTGACAATAGGGGACTCGACCATGACAGCAGACTTGGCTCGAGGTGGTGTCGTTATATTCGTTTCAGACGGCGGAATGACGCCAGTTGGTGGTGGGAGCTCCTTATCGTCATCATCCGCGAGGAGGTCTTCCCCAGAGTCGTCTATGAAGTCTTCCTTGTTGTCCGGAATGAAGAAGATGGCGAGGAAGATGAGTAAAGCCACACCTGGAATCGCAATGAGCGGAATCCAGGCATACCAATTACTCCGGACATGAATGATGACGTAGGCCCGGAAATTACGCCTGGGTGCCGTGTCCCCGTCCCACCAGAAAGCTGAGCTGAGTCCGTTCACATCCACGACGATGCAGGCATACTTTCCACGCATTTTATCCCCATCTTTAGAAATGCTGATTTGTTCATCGAACTTCATTCTGTTTCGAAGAACTGTTGGGACTGCCACACCGAGTCTTTCCTTACATATGTAGTCGTCTTGCTCACAGTCATCACTACTCGTGTAAAAATCGTATTCGTATTTAATCAACTTTTTCTTCTTGTTATACTTCTTATTATACATATCTGTTAGCCGTTTCCGGTTTTTGGGTCTCATCAGCTCGTTCTTGAACTACAAGGAAAATATACCATAACGATTAGTGCCATTTTGCTTCAAACTAGTAGTGAAATACAATACAATGTACGGTACAACACAAAAAAGTCATTTCTTCACGATTTTGACAAAACAACAATTTACAGTCCTAACCTAACCTGACTCTTTGAAAGTGAAACCTAATACGTACATAGAATCTATCCAACATCCAACATTATACAGCTCAGAAAATCACGTCATGAAATCAGTTGGAACCGGTACCGAAATGCTGGGCAAATAAAGATGTACATACTTGAAAATATTAAATGTGGCATCCATTTTGAATTTAAATGGTCATGCGTGAACCTTGTTGCTAAGCTGACAACTTAAAATGCAACGGTAATAGCCAGACCATGTCTGAGGCATGAGGCCAGAAAGGCTTGAAAGAGATACCAGATTGCCGTCTAAGATTTTGGGCTCAATTCTACTGTTCATGAATGATTCACACTACTATTTACGTCATAAATTAAGATGCTGAAATTCTAATTTGAACCTACATCGACTTCAATCCCTGTTATATCTTTTGGAAGATAAGGGATGTAGACAGAGGATGCTTCCACATTGTTCTTGTCCTTGTCATTCACGTTCATGACCTGGTTTCCCCAGTAGACACCCCCAGTCGGTGGTCTTTGGAAGGCGAGTTCTTCTTCGCTCGTCTCCAACTCCAGGTTGGCTGGATCTGGGAACTTCCAGTAGTACTGGAAAGGTGCTCCGTAGTAAGTATCCTTCTCTTCCAGTTCATTGTCCAAGTCTCGGTAGTACTGTTGAAGCATGCATTGAATATCTTTGGAGGTATGATCTCCGATTCCGGGATAAGGGAGCATGACTGGGAACTCCGTGTAGCCCGTGGGACGAGAAAACACGTTGAAATAGTGGTACTTGTTATTCCCCTTCAACTGGCATCTAATAGTTCGGAAGTAGTACCGGACAGTTGGGGCTGTGAACTTGAGCGGATTTTTGTGTTTGTCACCATAGTCGTCGTTGAACTTGCTGCTGCCTTTCCCATACATTTTCCAAATTATTTTTTCTTTTTCGTCGTACAACGGTTGCATTCGTGCATCTTCCAGGGCTCTTTCTGAAAGGTCTTTAGTACTTCGGGTTCCGCAAGGGCAACTGAGTTGAGCCAAAACCTGTCAGCAAGAGATTAATGAAATAAAGAATTAGTGCCGTCCAATCCCAAAGTATCCGGACAAACTAAAATGCACCGACCACACCGACCTCACCGAGCACACCGACCTGCTAAAAATCGATTAACTTGGCCCAAGTTTGATTAATTTTGGTTATGTTAGGTTAGGGTAAGCGTCCTGAAAGTGTATCGGATCGAAATTTAACCTAACATAACCGAAAAGTAGGGCAGCTCGGTGGTCGGTGGATTTTAGTTAGACCGAAAGTATTTCAAATTCTGTCTCAAAGAAACCTGCACTACGGTAGTTTGGGACCACAAGATATAAAAGATGAAAAACATTATAAGTACATAAATAGCTGCACTGCGTGGCATTCTTTGTAGTGTAGTTAAATGAATTTTGAAGCTATGATTAACCTGGAGGTTGTGTACGAGGATAATTTGCATTTTTATAAAAAAGTTGTGCATCCAAAAACTTTAATCGCGCACTAAATTTTGTTTTTTGACCATTGCGACGGTTTTTTAAATGAATATGTATTTCAATCGCACGCACAGCGAATTTGCTTTCAAATAAACGCGTCTAAATAAAGATTCTTCATTTTCTGAATGCTCTGCAGAATTTGAAGAAAATGTACGCTTATCATAACGTGTATATCGCGCAACTACCAGCCAGCAGACGTCATCACAAACGTAAATAATTTACAATACAAGCACAGAAATGTTGTATATATAACCAGCCAAAGCGTTGTTGGATTAGAGGTACTTAACAGAAGCAGGAACTTTACGCTTTATTCGATGATTGACCCTACTACAGTACCTAAGTATATAGGTATTGATTACAGTCATGATCCACTGGGCACTTGGCAAGAGCTTTCCAAGATCGACGTATCATTTATAAATCAATCGGTGTTTCTACATTAATATGTATATAACATAAATATCAAAAGCAAACTTACGGAATTATCGTCCCAGTTCTGGAAAACGACGCTACCGTCTCTGTCAGGGCTATCTTTTTCATCCGAGTCTTTCCCCTTATTTGCTGTCTGACGTGTAAGGTGGCCTTTGGTTTTCTCTGTTGCCTCGAATCGGTTATAGTCATGATGATACTTCCTGTAGTCGTACAAAGCTCGGTAGTTCGTAAAAAGAAATCTTTGATGATTCCTGGTCAGTTCAGGATCACAGTCATCTGATCGGATTTTGACATAGGGCGTGTCGTAGGGGTCCACTTGACCCATACTTCCTTCTATTACTAGTGACAGGAATATACCTAATATATACTGAACTCGTCTTCGGATTTTCATATTAGCAGAACCACTGTGACAAACAAAATTACATACTCGTATTTAATTTTACGGAATTTCAGTAATTTTCGCGTTTTCACAACCATCTTGGAGGAGTTTAGCACCAAATACATACTAAAAATTGTATTTACCTGTGAATACAGCAGAGCTTATTGCCTGGGTGAAAGAAAGGCGTCTTTAGTTCTGTATTTGGCCATTAATAACTAATTTAACTAATATCGACTTATTAACTATAGAACTAAATGAAGAACTGTCCAAGTCCAAGTACTCTTTTCATGTGAAGGGTCACAAAATTTCCAGTATTTTCCGAGATTCTCAACAGTCCAACTGTATTTTGAATTTACCTTATCAAATCTGTCGGGGTTTTTCATTTTCCTCAAGTTTTTATGCTTTGTTTGAAAATAGAAGTTTTGGAAACAAGAGCCGGTACAATTGATGGTATGATGACGGGTTGTCAGGGCGACTTCGTACAGGGCTAATTTTCAATTTCAATTTCAATTTCAAATAAAGTTTATTCATGTGTCCTTTCGATTTCAACAAACATACTCAAATAACA
>JAQFYT010001724.1:0-15207 GCA_034694925.1 Ceratophysella denticulata
GCCACAATCGGTACCGATCTGGACGACGATTGCTTATGGAAAATAGCATGGGGCATCGCCTTTTAACTAGGCCTTAAAAACATAGGTAAGAACAAATAAAAACTATGAACATATACAATCCCTTTATTCAGGCTTCCACTTGAGAACTATGAATATGCATGCTATAGGCTGAAATATTTTGCGTACGAGGTTGCCATCATGCGGGGTGTAATGTTAAAACGTTAAGGTTATAATGTACTTAAATGTGTGTATTTAAGTGTCTATATGTTATTTCAGAGGCCCAATCAAGCCCACAACCAGTTTAAGCATGGACTTATCCGAGCTGCTAACCGTTAGGTATGTTGGCCCCAGCCCCGTCAACATGGAATTAACGGGTGGTCAAAGGGGACCAACATGTGCTTGCATTGCAAAGGATTATACAGGATGGTGGATGCGACGTTTACACTTAGGGTATGCTGCAAAGCTCCAAGACAGGTACTTACCCCACCGATTTGGCTCGGCTGGGACTCCGTGCTGCAAACAACTTTTGCATGCAGGGTATGCTGCTAACCTTTAAGGCAGGTACTTACCCCACAGATTTCATGTTAGGGCCTGTACTCCCTGATGCATTTTAATACCGCTAAGCACTAATGCATTTACTCCCGGCCACCGTTTTCATGCCTCCACCAATCAGCGTGGTAAGAAGTGGATGACCTTGACAATGTCAAATGCATCCACCAATCAGCGTTACTGTTAAACTGTTAGCCTTAAACGGTTGTCAGAAAGCCTGTAAGCGTCATTCATCGTTGTGACGCTGGAGGAATAACACATTCTGGAAGTTTCACGCGAACCACCCTATAACAGTACCCGGGCACTGGATTCATCAAATCAAAGTGGGATTTCGGACAATAGAGCAATTTAGACTGCCTACACCTCAGCGAAGAAGTAATATACTAAAGGTAAGTCAATGGTTCATTTTTAAAAATATCTTGCGCGGATGGTTGTGTTTTACGTGAATGGTTTAAATTGGGAGTTTTGACATCAAAGAGTGACTTATCAATAATATGGCGTGATAGTGATTTTTAACTGTAGTATTTATTCGAGTTGACACAACGACGCGTTTTAATTTACTTAGAATTTGACTTTCAATTTTTGCGATTTACATATGAAGTAAATATAACATGATCTATGAAAATATATTTTGCCTTTTAACTGACGCGCTCGCGTTTTTGCAAAATTCGTTTTATAAAACAGATTAAATGCCAAGGATTAATTGCAAGTTATTAATTTTGCGCCTCCTGTTTAACACAGGATTTACGTTTGGAAGGAGACTCATCATGGTACGCCAAACTCGACGAAGCGTGTTTCTGGAATTAGATGAAAGCACTACAGTACCGTCAATCCGTCAATTGGAATTACCAGGTTCACTCACGAGAAGCGTCTTGGACAGCACCGCACCTCGGATTCGGGCTCCCAAGAAGAAAGCTGGAAGCCGTCGTCGTAAGCCAGGTACGTTATCAATCCTTCTGTCAAATGGATCACTATAGGGTACTTAAATTAAATCACAGCGGCGCTGTTGAATATCTATGTATGTACTAATGACATTTTTAAAAAATTGTTTGCGCATTCAGTTCCAGTGAGCCCTGAAATCAATTATATCAAGACCGAAGGTTCTGAATTAGGAATAGCGCCTTGTTGTCAAGAATTTGACGCATCCGCTGACATGTGAAGCATGAAATCTGTAATACTAGCGTAAAACCAATATCAAGAAATTAATACTGAACAGCGCGATTTACTCAAAAAATCAGGACTTGAATTCAAAATCCATTAAAAAAGGTGAGTCTGGAAATAAAATTCGCATCGAAATGTTTGCTTTAAAATTAATATTGATGAAATATTTTTGGTTATATGTATTTTTTCAGTGAGCCGTGGCAAGAACTGGGCTGCCATCGTTCGACTGGTGAAAGGCAGCACTGAGGCTGCGGCTGGAGGGTTCGAGTCGAAGAACACTTCTTTTCAGGAGAAAGCGGACAGCAACACCAACAGCTACACAGAAGATCCGGATATCGAATACATCGGAACTTTCCCTCCAGCCAACTTCGACACAATTGAGCTGGGCGTGGAGGATCTTTTTCCCAAAAGCTCAGGAACCGGACAGAATGACGCCCAGAACGTCGGGACGGATTTGAATAAAAATATCGCCAAGAAGTATATAATTCGTCTCAACGGAGATGACATCAAACTTAAACGCTGGGGCTATCTTCTGTCATCAGGAGGCCCTCCTGCTTTAGCTCCTAAGCATGGTTTCCGTAATGTTGTTTTGGATGTGGAGCGCGAGTCGAGTCGACGTGTTAGTTGAGTAAATAAGTATTAGAGGTTGGTGTGAGGTGTGAACGGTTGGTTCATGCATTCGCTGAGCGTGAGCGAGCGGTCGCTGAATATGTATGCATTTCCTATTTCCGTGTGCCTTCATTCCACTGTGCCAAAAAGGGAAGGGTGATGCGACAGTGTCGAGAGTGGGTTTGGTTTGTATTTTCTTTAGGGGTGGCCGCCAGCTACGTTCGCGTTCACGTATACATGGTTCACCACTTTTCTTACTACAAATCCTGATAATAATTGTACATAGGAATTCATAATAATTGAAAGTACTTTATTATACATAATACATAGTACAATTCATAATAAATTCATAGTACTTAATAATACATAAGAAATAGTAATTCATAATAATTCCTAATACTTAATCGTACATAAAACATAGTATTTCATAATAATCAATAGTACTTAATAATAATAATACATAGTAATTCATAATAATCAACAGTACCTTTAAATAATAATACATAGTAATTCATAATACTTCATAGTACTTAATAATACACAATACATAGTAATTCAAAATAATTCAAAATACCTAATAATAAATAATAAATAGTAATTCATAATAGTCTATAGTACTTAATAATAATAATACATAGTAAGGCATAATAATTCATAATACTTAATAATACATAATGTAGAGTAATTCATAATAATCCATAGTAGTTATTAAAACATAATACATAGTAATTCACAATAATCAATAGTTATTGAATACATGTAAATAATATCGAACTCAAGAACGAATATCTTGCACGAAAATAGATTTTGTCGGGTCAATTACGACGTGAGCAGCTGAAGCAAAAATTGGACTTCCGGTTTCTGGGTGAGGATGGAATCCTTGCAACTGACAGTCTCTAATCAATGTAATTCCAAACTCGGTTAAGTGGAAAACACTGTATTCGGGAATTGCTGGAGCGCAGACAACAGCTACAGACTCAGGTAGCATAGCTTGATATGTTAGCTGTGAGTGCAAGTCAACGGACGACAAAAATGCAGTTTGAGTAGGGTGGGTGTGTACCCAACCGAGCTGAATAAGGGATAACAGTCCCATAATTTCTGCAACTCCCTCCTCATTCGTAGATGTGCATGAGTTTGCAGTGCCTGTTTGGGGTGGTAGAATTACGTGGGTAACGATAAGGTCATTTCCAATGGTAGTACCAGCCAACATTCCACATGTCTCGATATTGTTCATCGTGTTAGATGCTGCTAACTCCAGAAACTTGGACTCTAGATCTTCAGGAATGACAAGCTTACGGAATCCATCTGTTGAAATCTCAACTTCTTCCTCAACATCTAACATAAAATCTAACTCATCAGAAACTTCATAGTCCATATTCTCATCTTCTACTTCAGCCTCCTGAGACAAATCCAATGCCGGTCTAACACGTGGAGCTTCAGGTTCTTCTAATAGGGCTTCAACTTCAGGGAGTAGCTTAAATCTTCGCATGGCTTCTCTTTTACTAGAGTGGCGATTGGAAGACAACAACGGATCGGAAGTATCAAGCGCACGGTGAAAAAGGTCAGTCATAGTAGCTAAACGACTGAACTTTCTGGTATGGTGCAATCTGATAGACTTGTAAATCTTGTTTCTGGATTCCCCCGCATCCTCACCGAACATACCAACGGGTAAAAGTGAATTTTTTATAATGGCTTTTCCGTGGGTTAAGATTTTGTGAACTGTAGCAGGCATCGGATACCAAGGGTATAGGGCAACATAATGAAGTGCAGTCTCTTTGCAAATCTTACCGAATCTCTCAGCATTTATTGGCAATTGAGAGTTTACTGCAAGTAAAATGATTCGGAAGTTTTTGATGAGGTCTTTGTTCAAGCCAAGAACATCGGCGAAACGCTCAGCTTCAGAAAATGCTCTTCGAGCTGTATTTCCATCGTTGCTGTTCCCAGCCCCACCTGGCTTTGGACGATCAACAATTAGACCCATTTCCTCAAGCATCTGTGCGCGGATGTATACTTTCTTTGCCGTAACAGTCTGCTTTTCGATTTCCGATTCAGCCTTCCATTTTTCAATGTCTAGTTTGTAGGAGATTTTCATGCAGCATTCAAAGAACCTAATCCACGCATGAAGAGGGCTTGCTCCATATTTTAAATTGGATTGTGGGACAATGAAAGCTTCGGAGTTTATCGTTTCCACATCATTGAACTGGGAAGGCGTGGAATAGCACAGGGGACATCGCTGCATTGAACTAGTATTGGTTATGTAGTTCAGCACCTTACCATCAATTAGTGTCATGTGCATTTGGAAAACAGCTTCAACGGATTTGTTATTGTCCAAATTAATTGTGAGAGGTTGTAGATTGTCAATTTGGTTTTGAATATAGGCTAACTCCTGAAGAATAACGTTCTTATCCTCTTTAACAAATTGTAATCTAACTGGTCCACAAAAGCTTGACGATTGAGCGCGCTTATTATGCCAAAATGGATTTGTTTGGTTGCGAAAAATCGTAAGTTGCAAGGGAACTATAGTTGTGGCGAATAGAGAAGAATCCTCAATGACGTTGCCAGCAAAACCAAGTTGCTTATATGCAGAATGACCAGTACTTCCATCCATACCCCAACTTGATACAAGTGTAACGGACACTTCATCTTGTCCATTCAACTCCATCTCTTGCATAATGGCTTCTTTCTGCATTAAGATAATCCTACTGGCCGTATGATTGAGCAATCCCTGTAGTGTCACTTCAGCTTTCGATTCTGTAATGCTTACTGTACTAGGGTCAGGACGACATGAAGCCTTGGCATTCTTCAGGTGATGATAGGGTGGGAAAATAGATTTGTGACCCTTTTCAATACATGCATTACGAAGGATTCTATACTTCTCTTCAGTAAGAGACATTTCGAACAAAAGGGACAATGCTTCGTCAGATGAGAAATTCTTTTGTTGTTCAGCTATTTCTCCGAACCGCATACGAGTCTTCATTTTCTTGGCACGGCCAGGGCTTTTCAGGGTCTCTTTTATTAAGGAGGCTGTATCTTGAAGACCTCTGGATGCCATTGTTTTATTGTGGCTTTAAGCAATGGCGAAGTGTCGGCAGTTTGCCCTGCGGAGAGTTTTGCAACAAACCTCTGCTTCGATCTAATTCCAGCTGAGTAATACGGAACTGCAGCTCTTCTCAATACTAATCTAGATAGCATTACTCTTCTGATACGAAGAGGCTGCAGGTGAGCTGGAAGAGGGTTGGCTGACATAGACGACGGAGTTTCTGGAGACAATGGAGTAACAAAAGCTGACCGATTTGATTGAGATCCGGATGCTGGTGTCGATGACACGCTTGCAGGGAATTCGGGTGTTGATGGAGGCAACGGAGATCCAGCGTCGGAGTTAGATGACGATGAGGCGGATCTAGCTGTCGTTGAAGCGTTTGTTCTTGTAGGAATCTCTATCCCCGGTTGCAAAACAAGAGACGCTGGAACTACAATTTGCGTTTGCAGCCATTCCAACTGTTCGAAGACAATCCTCTTTCTCTTTGTCTCAACCCATTTCTTATGCATTTGAGAAGCCAAATTGGAAACTAACTTACGGATAACAGTGAGATCATCAGGCGAGAGACTTGGCTTCAAAAATGGAGTTAGAAGAGATATGGCATCATTCAGTCTCTCATTTGTTCGAGATGAGCGCAAGAATTGGAACGCTGATTTAGTAATTCGGGTAATACGGGTTTAGTAATAAGGGTTTGTCCTATTTCGGGATCCATGACGGCCAAACAGCTTGAAATATATGAGTTTCCAGGAAAGGTCAACGGATGTTGTGTCGTGCCTTGAAATATTTGATGCGTGAAGGTACTATTCTAACAAGTTGAGGGTCTGGATGTCACTGAAGCGTGTGACTGTAAAGTATTTTCGAGCGTTGTGATCAAGTGAATTTTCTAAACTTGAATTTGCGCGCTGAAAAGTTATGACAGATGCACGTGGCCTAATGTACGGTATATACAAACCCGATTTGAACAGCGGTGACGTTTCTGAGTTCATCCTGAAACGTTGATTGTGCCTTATGGACTAATGCAAAGTGCATGATTACAATGACATAGGGTTACAAGAAACAGGAAGATATATATAATTTTATGTCAGTGTTTGGATGCCAGTAACTTTGAATAACATACAGAATTTTGAATAACATATCTTTGTATATATATATATACAAATATATGACCTTTATGACATAAAATATAACTATTTCTTGAAATAAGAAATAACAAACGTATCTATATAGTAACTTAATAGTAGGATAGATTAAAATGTCTTAATATAACTAAACACATTATTCAAGCTCACTCCTAGAGAAATTGAAGTCTCAAACGTCGTTCGTGCGTGGGCCCTCCAAAAGTATTAAATTATTTTAATTAATTGAGGTAAACTATAAGCAGAGCTTGGTATTTTCGGTGCTCTACCACGATAAAGCAACCAATCCTGGATACAGATCAATTTTAATAATATCAATTGCGGTGCCGCACTCGCCAAGCATGAACATCTAACATTTAACTATTAACCCAAATTCCTTATGACGAGGCTTATTGAGTTTGAAAAGAGCGGCCTGTCGCATCACCCTACCCTTTCTGGCACAGTGCGCATTAGTTCCAACAACCGACCCTCTGGACGACTGTCTGCCAATACCGCCCAGTATAAAATAATAAAAATTAACGGCACTCCAATTACAGACTGGAATATCACTGTTTACTAGATACTGTTTTTTTTTTGGTCGCGTTGACTGCGTACGAAATAGAAGTTGGAGCTGTGAAAATACAAAAGCAGAAAAAGACTAAGAAAAATCCGACGACTAGGACACGTACAGGTCCATAGAAGGTGTGAAAGTTGAGAAGTGTGGCGTGAGTTGTGGCTTTTATGACTAGTTCAAAAAAGAGCCCCCGTTCTTTCCCTATTTAAGGTCTAGTCAACGTCCACAATGATCCACACACCTCCAATCTTGACAGGCTCGGTCGTTCGATGCCATTTCGCCCGGTTCACCAACGCGGGCAGATATTCCTTTGTCCACATCTTCCCGAACATGTCCGTAAGCCGCTGGGCAATCTTCCGCTGCTGCCTACGCCGTTTTCCTCTCCAGAGAAATCTTTGGGTCTTCCGGTCATCTGGTTGTATTTTGTACCGGTGAAACATGTCCTTAATGTCACCACCGATTGACACTTTATTTTCGCTAAATTTCCACTGGGCTCCGTTTAGTGAAATGCAGAGATCCGGGCCTTTGATCAAGTGGTCGTTCGGACTCGTTCCCTGGCACCTGGCAGCGGCATCGAGCACGAAACGAATCTTCACATTGCTCGGTTTCACTACTCCAAAATGGGGCGAATACCCGGTCCTCGGCCCCTCCATCTGTGTATCCCCGAGCTTTTCAAAGTCGAAGGACTTAAAGGCGGGATTCCGGCTAATTTTTCTTTCCGTGTTGGCCAATCTCTTCATTGCCATGGGCTTTCTGTTTGGTAGCTTCGTGTCGTCTGTTTTCCAAGTCAGCCCGTTTCTCCGTACGTGACCTACCCACCGAGTCATCGCCTTCGGATTCTCCAACGTCCTGGCATCCTCCGTAGATGCATTCGTTTCAGTGGATAGCACTCCCAGACTCTCCGCCATGAACGATTCCTTCGTTGACTCATGAAGCAATTCATCCCCACAGGGCATTCCAACTTGCCGGTTAAAAAGAGAGAACTCGTTGCTCGATTTACAGGTGCTCGGTAGATTTCCGTGGATCACCCATCCGAGTGAGGTTTTGGAAGCCACAGGTCCACTCCAGTCCCGGTGAACCACACGTTTAGCAGTAATGAGGCCGCAGTGCCTCTGTCCGATCAAAAGCTGAGGCTTGGCTCTATCCAGGTCTGCCAATTTCAAAGGCTTCAGATACGGGTAAATGTTTCGGAGTGCTTCCACATTGACAGATTGAGTCGGCAGCGCAAGGTTCGGAACAGTCCGCACATGATCCAGGGTGTAAGCCCTTGCTTGTGGTTCTGAGCCGGAAATCATCACCGTGATTTCTTCGGAGTCGGGAAAGTTCTGTACGACGTCGTACATCCACTGCGTGTTCAATGGCTTCTTCGGTCCCCTCGCCCCAACCATCTTCGCTAACTCGGCGTCCATCATCGTCGCAGATGAGCCATCGTCGAGAAGCGCGTAGGTGTTGACCGTCCCAGCAGGTCCCGTGACCTTGACGGCGAGAACTCGAAGTAGCACGTCAGAACTTCCGTGCGCGTGGAGGTTTGTCTCTGTCCTCGTGGGCTGTTTCTTCTCCGGACGGTGAAGAAGTGAGTGGTGCTGTCAGTACATCCTTCACACCACACACGGCGGGCTTCTTGCAGTCTTGGACTCCATGACCACTTCCAAGGCACGAAAAGCAGAGTTTCTTGTCACGTACCCACTTCCGGCTGACACTTGGATTCTCGGCCTTGAACTTCCGACACTCCTTCACAGCATGACCTGTCTTTTCACAAAAACTGCAGGCTGATCCACTGGGCATCTTTTTCGGCGTGGTGACTGTGTTCACCTCGTGAACCACTCCGGGTTCGTGTTCACTGGTGGTGAATACTGGTCTTCCGCCGTGAACGGGTCTTTGTTGTGGTGCCTGGGTCTTCTCATACTTGATTAGGTGACTGATGGCTTCAGCCTCTCGGTCGAGCCAGTTCACGAATCCACACTCAGTCTGTATTGGGCATTTGGAGCGGTGTGTTGTGAGAATAAAGCGTGTGGCCGGTGGCCAAGTATTTGTTCGTAACCCCCGACCTCCGAGGTCAGTGTACAGGTGCATTGTCATTGTGAACCGCATAGCTTAGTCAGGGACCTTTCAGTGGTCAAGTCAAGCCATTCGGGGTCACGTCAGCGTCCCAGTTCGCGAGTCAACTGGGTGGTCCTTCAACTATCGCCAAGGAGGCGTCCTGTCGAGGAGGCAGAAGGTCAAGGAGATCACACACGAGTGAACGTCATCATCGGAGGGACTTCGCTCGCGTACATGGTCACTTCGAACCGAATTACCAGCCCGTGGAGAGCAGTCTACATCCCGTCGGGCTTTCCGGACCCAATCCGGAAGCAGCATACAAGTGCCCAGAGCCGGGCACTATAAATTCTACTGGCTCCATAATAGGTGATCAAGTTCCAATCTCTCACCTACCTAATCCCCAACTAATAGCGTCTATCGACGTTATTGCTTAATTTTTGCAGACATGGAGGGTCAAGAGGAAACACCGCCCCTACGGGTCAGCAGTAGAGGAAATAAAGGCGTTCCACCGGATATGTACGGCAGCTGGGTGCCTACAAATCCACATATTCGCATTACAGGACAAGGAAGTCCTTTCCACAGCACTCCCTTTGACCAAACACAGAGCAGACGTGCTACGGAACCTGGGTCAAGAAATCCAAGCTCGGTCAAGTCCAATCACTCGCACAGTAGCCATTTCTCGTTGGCTTCATCCGCATCGGCGTCAGTCAGACTTCGTGCCCGTGCCGCCGAATTGGAGTTCGCCACGAAGATGGCCAAGGAGGAGGAAGAGCTTGAGGAACGTGAGGAACAACAGAGAGAAAAACAGAAACAAGAAAGAGAACAGGAGCGTGAGCTACAGCGTCAACGCGAACGCAGACGCCTCGATAGGACACGAGAGCTTGCGAAGATGCAGCTCGAAATCGAGAAGATGAAGATTGAGCAAGAGGAAGATGGCTATATGTCAGATAGTTCACAGCAGCTAAGCGAAGAAGATGAAGTACGATCAGAGTACAAGATCCCACACTCAGAGGAGCAAATTGAATCCAAACCACAGTGTCAGGAGACACAGGTCAACTCTGGACAGGATTGGGGTCAAGCAATGACAATGATTGCCACCGCTGTCACACAACTCACAGCAGCTAGTCTGAACTCACAGGCGAAACACGAAGACGTCGGGACGAGCCGGAAGTTTCTCGCCAGGCAGGCGATTGGAAAAGAGCTTCCGTTCTTCTCGGGCAGCCCGGAGGAGTGGCCGTGTTTCATAGCGGAGTACGAGAGGACTACGGAGGAATGTCAATTCACTGCTGTGGAGAATATGTGCCGGCTGAGAAAATGCCTCAAGGGGAAGGCTCGTGACGCCGTACAAGCTGCTCTAGCCGTTCCTGATAACGCACCGGAAGTCATTAGGACCTTGAGAGTACTCTTCGGACGGCCTGAGCTCATCGTCAAGTCTCTGATTTCAAAAGCGAAGGAAACTCAGCCTATCAAGGAAGGAAAACCGGAGTGTTTGCTTTCCTACAGCAACACTGTTCGTAACCTGTCGATTACCATGAAGCTTGTGGGGCGCTCGGGTCACGATTCGAACCCTCAGCTGCTGGAAGAGCTGGTGGACAAGCTTCCATGGTCTCTACAGACAGCCTGGGTACGCCAGTTGAACAAGGATGCAGAGTCAACTGTTTCGGAATTCGCGGACTGGCTCGACCGAGAGGCTGAAGCCATCAGTCACCTAATCAAGTATGAGAAGACCCAGGCACCACAACAAAGACCTGTTCACGGTGGAAGACCAGTATTCACCGCCAGTGAACACGAAGCCGGAGTGGTTCACGAGGTGAACACAGTCACCACGACGAAGAAGATGTCCAGTGGAGCAGCCTGTAGTTTCTGTGAAAGGACGGGTCATGCTGTGAAGGAGTGTCGGAAGTTTAAGGCCGAGAATCCAAGTGTCCGTCGGAAGTGGGTACGTGACAAGAAACTCTGCTTCTCGTGCCTCGGAAGTGGTCATGGAGTCCAAGACTGCAAGAAGCCAGCCGTGTGCGGTGTAGAGGGATGTGCTGACAGTCACCACTCACTTCTTCACCGTCTGGAGAAGAAACAACCAACGAAGACAGAAACAAATCTCCACGCGTACGGAAGTTCTGACGTGTTGCTTCGAGTTCTCGCCGTCAAGGTCACGGGACCTGCTGGGACGGTCAACACCTACGCCCTTCTCGACGACGGCTCATCCGCGACGATGATGGACGCCGAGTTGGCGAAGATGGTTGGGGCACGAGGACCGAAGAAGCCACTGAATACGCAGTGGATGTACGACGTCGTACAGAACTTTCCCTACTCGGAGGAAATCACGGTGATGATTTCCGGCCCAGAACCACAAGCAAAGGCTTACACTCTGGACCATGTGCGGACTGTTCCGAACCTCGCGCTGCCGACTCAATCTGTCAATGTGGAAGCACTCCGAAACATTTACCCGCATCTGAAGCCTTTGAAATTGGCAGACCTGGATGGAGCCAAGCCTCAGCTCTTGATCGGACAGAGACACTGGGGTCTCATTACAGCAAAACGTGTGGTTCATCGGGACTGGAGTGGACCCGTGGCCTCCAAAACTCCACTTGGATGGGTGATCCATGGAAATCTGCCGAGTACCTGGAAACCGAGCAACGAGTTCTCTCTCTTCAGCCGGCAAGTTGAAACTCCCTATGGCGATGCCTTTCTCCATGAGCTGATGAAGGAATCGTTCAAGACGGAGAATTTCGGCGTGCTACCCACGGAAACGATGGCATCCACGGAGGATGCGAGGGCGTGGGAGATACTGAAGGCGACGACTCGGCGGGTTGGTATGGAATGGGAGACCGGACTGCTTTGGAAAGCAGACGACACGAAGCTACCAAACAGTAAGCCCATGGCCATGAAGAGGTTATCCAACGCGGAAAGAAAAATGGACCGGGACCCCGTCTTCGAGTCCTTTTACTTTGAAAAGATCGAGGAGTACGTGAAAAAGGGTTTTGCCAGAAAACTCACTCAAGCTGAAGCACAAATGGAGGGGCCGAGGACCTGGTACTTGCCCCATTTTGGAGTGGTGCAACCAAACAAGGGGAAAATCCGTTTCGTTTTCGACGCCGCTGCCAGGTGCCAAGGAACGAGTCTGAACGACCACTTGCTCAAGGGCCCGGATCTCTACACTTCACTAAACGGAGTACTGTGGAAATTCAGAGAAAAGAAAGTCGCGTTCGGTGGCGACATCAAGGACATGTTCCACCGGTTCAAAATTCGACCAGAAGACCGGGCGGCCCAAAGATTCTTCTGGAGAGGAAAGCGGCGGAGTGGAGAGCCAGATGTCTACGAGATGACCTCTATGACGTTTGGGGCCACATGTTCTCCAGCCTCAGCCTTATACAGCATGCGAAGGAATGCGGAAGAATTCAAGGAGGAGTTTCCAGAAGTAGTGACCGCCGTACGAGACCGCCACTATATCGATGACTATTTGGACTGCAAGGATACGGCCGATGAAGCGGTGCAGATGATTCAAGATGTCACTGAGGTCCACCGCCGAGGAAGCCTGGATATCTGCAAATGGATTTGCAGTTCCAAAGAGGTACTTCTGGCTCTCCCTCCGAATGTCAGATCCAGCACAAACAAAGACCTGAAAATGGATTCTGAATTGGCCACCGAACGAGTACTTGGAATGTACTGGGACCCAAACTCTGACAACTTCTCTTTCAACTTGAGGATTGAAAAAATCAACAGCATTCTGGATGGGAAAGACTGGCCGACTAAGCGAGAAGTGCTTCGCATCGTGATGTCAATCTTTGACCCAATGGGATTCTTGGCCGATTTTGTAATTCAAGCTAAGATATTGTTACAGGAAATCTGGACCGCTGGAATCGGCTGGGATGACCAATTAACGAGCGATCTCAACTCGAAATGGGAACGGTGGGTAGGAGAGCTTCCGAAGATTCAGACTCTCACAGTCCCTCGCTTCTACAACTTCAGCAACTCGGGTCCGGTCGAGCTTCATTTGTTTTCGGACGCTAGCGAAAAGGCTTTCGCTTCCGTTGCCTATCTCCGTCAGGGTGAACTTGTCGTGCTCGTCGCAGCCAAGACCAGAGTGGCTCCCCTGAAGCCAATGTCCATCCCGAGGCTGGAACTGCAGGGAGCTGTTATGAGCTCCAGGCTTTCCGAAACCATCAGCAAGGAGCATACAATCAAGTTTGATCGAGTAGTGTTTTGGACGGATGCCGCAACGGTACTGAAGTGGATCAGATCGGACGCAAGACGGTATCAACAGTTCGTCGCTCACCGCGTTGGAGAAATCTTGGAACGGACCAAGGTTGAAAACTGGCGGTGGGTTCCGACAAAAGAAAACGTGGCGGACGAGGCCACGAAGTGGTCGAAGCCTTTCACCTTCGACCCTTCCGGACGTTGGATGAATGGACCGGGTTTTCTGCGTCTTCCTGAAGAGGAGTGGCCCAAGGAAGAGAGGAAAGTGTGTATGGAAGATGATTTTGACCCAGAGTTGCGTCCCATTCCAGTGTTTGTTGCTCCAGAGAGGGTTGACTGCTTCCCACTACCTGACATCACGCGGTTTTCAAACTGGCACCGGCTTATTCGCTCGACGGCGTGGACGATTAGGTTTGCGAGGAAATTTTTCAAGACCACTGGACAAATAGGAGAACTGACTCCGGATGAAATAGCTACAGCAGAGGAATTTTGGATCAAACGGTCGCAATCGGAAAGTTTCCCGGAGGATCTGAAGATTCTGAGGGCTGGGGGTACGCTTAAGCCTGGGAACAAGCTCTTTCAGCTCTCGCCCACTTTGGATGATTCTGGCATTGTGAGAATTCATGGCAGGATTGACGGAGCCGAAGGAATCGGCATTGACGCGAAGACACCCATCATTCTTTCGCCGAAGCACCCTTACACCGAACTTTTGGTTAAAAAGTACCACTTGGATGCCAGTCACCAGGGCCAGGAAAGGATCCTGAACGAACTAAGACAGCGCTACTTTGTGATCCAAGGCAGACGGGCAGTCAAGACGGCGGCACACAAGTGTCAATTGTGTAAGCTGGGAAGAGCGAAACCACGGAATCCGGAGATGGGATCTCTGCCGAGCTGTCGTCTGGATCATCACGTGCGTCCATTCACGAAAACTGGGATCGACTACTTTGGTCCAATGGAAATTACCATCGGAAGGCGACACGAGAAACGCTATGGGGCCCTATTCACGTGTCTCGGAACCCGCGCAGTCCACCTGGAAATCGCGCACAGCCTAACCACCGACTCACTGATCATGGCCCTTCGCCGATTCGCGGGAAGACGAGGTTACCCCAAAGAGATCTGGTCTGACAACGGTTCAAACCTGAAGGGATCAGAGCGAGAACTCAAGCAGACATTGAAGGAGATGGATCAGGCAAGACTGGAGTCAGAGTGCAGCACCCATGGAGTGAAATGGAACTTCATTCCACCCAAGGCTCCGCACATGGGAGGCAGCTGGGAACGAATGGTCAAATCAGTCAAGCTAGCCCTGAAGGCAACATTGAAGGAGCGAGCACCGAAGGAAGAAGTTCTTCAAACTCTTTTTGTCGAGGCCGAGGCTTTGGTGAACAGCCACCCTTTGACGCACGTAAGCTTGGATCACCGGGATGCAGAGGCGCTCACGCCCAACCACTTTCTGGTTGGAACTTCAAGCGTGTCACCAAATCCAGGTACGTTCGATGACGTGGATCTGTGTCTGAGGAAACAGTGGAAGATCGCCCAGCGGCTCGCCGACATGTTCTGGAAGCGGTGGGTAAAGGAGTACCTGCCTACGTTGGTCAACCGAGCAAAATGGCATCGAACGACTGAGCCTGTTAAGATTGGAGATCTGGTGATCATTGTGGACGACGCAACCCCCAGGGACGTTTGGGTTCGAGGCATTGTGACCAAGGTCAATCCTGGGAAAGATGGAGTCGTCAGAGACGTCGAAGTAAGCACTAGCCGTGGAACATACCGGCGACCAGTGGTCAAGATTATTGTGCTCGACGTATTAGAGGTTCCGGTCACCAAGGACCAGAAACCTGGGGGGACTGTGGTCGAGCCAAGCATCGAGTGATTGTGTAAGCATTGCGAGCGCTATACCGCCAATTATATTTGAAATTATTGTC
>JAQFYT010001725.1:0-15206 GCA_034694925.1 Ceratophysella denticulata
AGCGTCTGAGGCTTTTTTCTTCACGGCATATGGATTTGGCTGGCTATCGAAATTTTGCATACTAAGCATAATTTACTAAAATGCACTGATTTTTAGAAAGCCCTGTGTTGACCGGATTCGATCTAGCATAACAATACAAAAATGAAATTGACCAAATGAGGTGCTGCCCCCAAAAAAACCCGAATTTTATTTTGTCCGCGTTCCTAGCTCTCTAGCTTGTCTTGAGCATGACATATTGACAGAAATAGGATCTCAAAGATCAGTCAACTTCTTCAGGATATTCATGACCATCTTGGGGCTATTCCCCAGACTACAGCCCAGCGGCCATTCTTCACGCCACGAGCCAAAAGGCTATACAATATTTTGTTGTTGGGGGGAAAATGCTAATGCCTCTGGTGACTGGTGGAATGGGGTCTGGGATACGGAATGAGAAAAACCGGGCATTTGGGCTGGACAGCTCGCTGCTCCGCATTGAAAATTGAAATGGAGATTCCATGAATCTCCAATGCAAATTCCTTTGGAACTTTGGAACATCGCTCAAAGGAAAAAACAAACTTCCCATTTACGTAAAGAATCCTTCTTCATCTATTCATTCTGTATATAAGGTATATCCTCATTGGAATATGCTCCGATCAATTCTGAGCTGGACGGACAGAAATTCAATAAATACTGAAATATCTAACGATAAAGTCGCTTTCTTGGCGATTGAAAGCTGAAAGGCAGCCAGCTATTGTGTTCCTGTTTCTATAAAAGCCTGTTAAGATTAGCGATTGAAAATGGAAGCAGAAGAAGGTTGCCTTGCTCAGTCTGGAGTTAGTACTGGAACGGACCGAGTGCCGTGATTGAATTATACCAGAAGAAGCAGAAGGTCTTGCCCGGTTCCCAGAAGATCCTTGACACTAATGCAGTTAGCGGGAGTAGTGGCAGAAGAAGCTTCCTCCATGGAGTTGGTGACGCGTCATTTCGTCTCGGACATTTCGTACCTGCTACCCGTCATTTGGTCGCCTAAAAACATCGTGTTGTGTCAGTTTCGTTGCTACCATCCTACAAATCAACTGATTCTGCACATTTGCACCCTCTTCACCCCAATACTCGCATTTATGTTGGTCACTTGGTAAAAAAGCGGACGAAATTTCCTTGCCGTGTCACTGCGGCCAAATTCAGTCTTCCCAATGCCAACCCCGCGAGGAAATTGAGTTAGCAAGCATCTTTGTCATGTTGGCTGAGAGAGAGAGAGAGACGAGGGCGGGATGATGGGGCCATGCAAATTGGAACCGCATCGATTTTGTGCTTCACGGAAACCCGGAGTGAGTTCCTGGAGTTTCCTCCGTGGTAACCCAATCGGGCTCGGCACACAGAAGAAGAACTGAGTCCAATACCCGTATCCAGCCTCCCGTATCCAACAATTAGCTAGCTGGAAATGGAGACTCAGAATTGCCCTGCTCCAGTTCCACTCAATGCTAATTGCCAGCCAGAAATTGGAAACCCAACTCCATAGCCCGGTTCCTAGTCGATTCAATCTCAATTCATGGCATGGCATGGATCTATCTGAAGGCAGCAGCAGAGTCATCCGAGCGAACAGCTTTTCAGACGCAGTTCCTTTACTTTAGCCTCTGCTCTGCTGCAGAACTCTCCGTGGCAAAGACTTCTGTTTCCACGCACGAAGGAGCAGTTGAATTTAGAAAATAACGACGTCAATACGAACTAGACTTCCTTTCATCTCCAACTCTGGACATGAGAGACCCTTTTGCTGCCGAAACTCTGGAACGGAAAGTTCCAATATGGGATACTCTGGAAGAATACAGTAGTCTAAAACATATTCTGACCACGGACACTATATTGATTCAGATCGGTTCAAATTGAAATAAGACAAAAAACGGTAGATAAAGGTCATGTGTGGTCGCGGGACCGCATAGTTTTGAGACCTAACCTAACAGCATGGATGCCCAGGTTATGTGAAAGAAGTATGCGATCACGAGATCAGACGGATACCCGAATAATGTTGCAGGGTTGACGCTTCGTTTAAAATGTCGGTCTTGGCTACGAGGAAATTAGCGATAATAGGGTGGTTAAAAAGAAAGGCTCGCTTTTGGGACCCATCGCCCAGTCAGTGACCTTTGACCTTAACGAAGAAAAAACCTTTAAAATGAGATAGGAAGCAAAGATTCCATGTCAAGAGGCTTGTTCAGCACTTAACTAAGGAAGTGCTAGTAAATGCACCGATTTGCACTCAGAAGCTGACAAGTGAAAGAACACGATGTAGGCAGTTTGTTCTTCCCGACAGAAAAGCCTATAAAAGCCTTGGCCCATAGACAAAAGACAATATTAGAAAATCTAATCAAGTTGTGCAAACACAATTTACTCCGTAATTAGCACCTCCCTCACAACTCGAAATCGCAAGGCGTTTCCCAGAATGGAACCTGAGCCCAAGCCCTAACACGGGCTTCAATTCAATGTATACACACCAGTACATAGTCAACCCTGGCTCAAGCTCAATGGATTGATGCCTATATAGTATTTACATAAAATGTTATAGGAAGATGAAGGACTGAAACGACGAAGCATTATTGGAATTCGGAGATGTTCATCGAGAGGAAATCCTGGATTTCCGTATCCTGGACTGAGAGCAGAATGTTCAATGTTCAATCCTGACTTAGCTCAGAATTCTAGCTCAGAAGGGGCTTATGGAATGAGCCATGTTGCCTATCTGTCCGTCTCCGAATTTCTTCATGAATTTATTACAATATTGAATTTTCCGGTGGCAAGCCTCAGTACACAGGGACGGATGTAACCAATTTTTATTTTTGATCAGGATTCCGAGAATCAATATGGATGATTGGGGAAATGCGGTTGAATGCTGAGTGATCTGAAGTATGAAAGTAGGAGATGACATTAGGAAACTTGGAATTAGAGTCAGAACAGAGGCCTGTGCCTGTGCCCACCAGACCATATTCAGCATAGATGCAATCAGCGGATAAGAAGATATAGGGATAATCACAGAGGAGACCCATACAACGTCCCACGTCCCACCGTGTGGGCCCAACCCCTCCACTAATGCCACAAGCTTCACTGAAACCCAACCTGGTTTCCGGCCCACCAACTTTCTCTCAGACTTTCTCTGGGCCATTTAAGCAGCACGTGGCTGGAACGTGGTCGAAATCGAGATTAGACTCTTGTTTCTTTTACCATTGGGGGCTCATGACAGGCTTTTCTCCAATTTTTGTCTCAGAGCATTTCGACTTATGGGAGGGATTACGTTAGCCATACGGCTTCTCCAGAGCTCAAGCCCAATTTCCAGGTGCGGACCAGAACAGAATCTTGCGATGTAGCTCAAGATTCACTCAGTAAAACGAATTTATGTTACGGAAGTACTCAATTTATGCAATTTCACGCTATTTGGAATGAGAATGAATTTCTTGGTTTCGTTATTGCGTAAATGTAAATTGTACAACGCTGTCAGATGTCAGACATGTCCAAGACTTTTTGTCTCGTTTCGTCGTTAGGCAGGAGTAACCAGGAACCGCAAATGGAATCATCACTAGACGTGTGTGTGTGTATGTACGAGTATGTTATCACACGGTTTCACGCTGTAATCAGTGCCTATACAAGAAACAAGGAACATACAAGGAGCCCTGGAGAAAGCTGCATTGGGCTTTGGGCTCTGGTCCACGTTCCGAGCAGTCAGTCAGTAGTGAGTGTATGTACTGACGGTTGAATTGAGCTGGGACGGGATGAAGAGCGAGTTTTTCTTTGGGAACAGCAGAATAGGCTGACAAATTATGAGCATTTAGTCTTCCTTTTTCTTCCTGACTCCCAGCCCCGAGCGAAAAATGGTCTCTATGCACTCTGACTTAATCAAATGGAAACCACAAAAGCCTTTCTCTGTTCTGTGGCTCTGACTGACAGAAACAAAAGCCCACAGCACTCCCGCTGTTCTGTTGCTAGGCAGGACTACAAAATAAACCCATCAAATTAGCTAAAATAGATGTAGCTACAGCGAATGTCGCCAAGCTACAGTGAAAGTCGCTGCAGCCGACATTGAAAGTAGGTAAAGCAGACGTACATAGAACGCTGCGATCTACATTGAAAGTAGCTAAAGCAGACTTAAATACACCAGCAAAAATCGTTCAATGTGAACGCAGCTACAAATTAAAGTCCCTGCAGAATTGAGTGAAAGCAGTTATAGGCAAGCGTAGCTGATACCGTGAAAGCCGCTGAAACAAACATAGCTACCGTGAAAGTCGCCACAAGTAAAAGCATTTACAATAAACGGAGCTACCGTAAAATCCAACGTCATAAAAGTGAAAGATGTTACTGACTACAGTGAAAGTACCCAAAGCAAACGTAGTTACCGTGAACGCCGCTAGAAGTGAAAGTCGCTTACAAAAATTCGTTGAACAAACGTACATGCCGTCAAAATGGCTACAACTCAAGTCGCTGTGTCCTATATTGAGACTTGCTAAAATATTCAAGCAGCATAAATAGCTCAATTGATCGTTAAAAATACCTGACGTGACCTGATCCCTAATATAAGGTATGGGTCGTTTAATCTATTGCTTCTGCACATCAGATCGAATTTCTACCAACGATCCGGCATACTTTTCTATTGTGTCGGAATACAGTAAAACACTGGAATAAAAATCCGATATACAATACAATGTATAGGAACTACAATGTACTTGGAGTGATGATTTGGGTGGGTAGACGGGTCGTTGACGTTGTTGTTGTGTCGGTCGAGTGACAGCGGGAAAGAAGGGAAGGAAGACTCCGCTTCCGCTCTGTTGCTCCCATCGATCCAGGCACCGCCGATCTGTCCCAAACCTCATCTCCAACGCTCCCAGTCCAGGCTCCAAGAGACTCCAGCCTGTCAGTCTCAGCTGGAGACACCCGCCCTCACTCAGCAAATCAGATGAGACCTCCAGCAAGTACAATGCACACCCGCCCAAACACCCAATCGTTTCCATTGAGTCAGCAAGTCAAATCTGGACTCAGCATCACGTCAGGCAGATTGGAAATGAGAAGCAGATGTTGTGTAATGGTATACAATTACACTAGGGAACAGCGAAATATGAAATGACTAGTTGACCCTTGCATTCTGAATCCCAGGTCAATTCGGCAAATCCGCGTTTGACGAAATGAAAATTTTCTGACACCGCAGTTGAGTACATCGTGTTGTAGAAAGATGGAATTGGATCTAAAAATCCGTGCTGAGCTGCAAGGTAAATAAACGTAGAAGACCATAGGCTAGGGACGCATCAGTGAAAGCGGCGAGAAAGTTTGAACATTTTGTACCGCTTTCACCGCTCAGGTACACTGAGGCAGGTTGAGCAAACAACTTCCGGCAGATTAGGTCCGGCTCCCAACAAAGTGGACCCATGAGATGTTCGGCAAAGCTCGGTTTATTCTTCCAAGTAAATCACCTAAAATACACTTCGACGTGGATAAGGTTCCTAAAGAATCATGTTCGGGCTTGAACTTTGTATTTTTGAACTTCAGCCGACCAAACTGAGCTTTCTTGACTTGACGTTTCCTACTGGTTGGTCCGGAAATTTTGATGACTCCGTGCAGACGGGTGATTAACATCACCAAACAGTGGGCAATTACAAGTTGGCGGAGAGGCAATAGCTGGATATGTAACGGTAACGACGACGAGGTTTTATACAGTAGGCACGTTGTACTGTACATACTGTAGAATGGGATGAGGTTGATGTTTATTTTTATTACTAGTTTCAGGGTTTCAAATGGTCATTGCTTTGTGCATTGGGCTCTGGACTACCTACCGACTATCAGAGTGCGAAAGCTGGTTTACTGGCCTCTGGTTGCTAATTCCGAATGTCATGCAACTTTGAAAGTTGTCACCGAAAGTTCCTAGCCTGGTATGCTCTGCGGAAACGCCGTTCATATAAATAAAGTACGGAAGGTTGTGGTACCGTGTGTCCGAATCATTATTCTTCCTAACGCGTTTTCGTCTTGATTCGCCTCGCATTCCATTCCAAGAAATGCATCATCAAATGAGGTATCAGGGAGTGACTTATAAGGCTATTCTCAGGTTTTGAATTTTGGCGTTATCGCGCGTAGTTGACAGAATGTGTTCCAAGCTCTGGCGAAGAAATTTTACGTGTTATATCTCCTTGGAAAACCAATAGCTGTTCTAATTAATTGAGGTTTGAAGTTCATATGCTTTTGCTCATTAGCCAGTGTTACGAGATACCGCGAAAATTAAAATTCGTGAAACAACCTTAAATAAACCTAAGGAACCAGAGGCAGTGAAAGTGCGTTATAGAGTTTGCGTCCCAGAAGACAAAAGCATTCCAGAAACTGAGAAACTATTGTATCCTCGTCCTTCGACTTTCCCTGGCCTGGCTCCCGGAAGAAAGCTAAAGAAAGCTACAGAGTTGCCTGGAGTCGAGATTTGGTTTCACTTCCTGGTTTGGTGCGTAGCTGAAGAATGAGAGGCAGAGTTGGTACATAGGAAGGAGCGTGCTTCTAATTTGGAGCACGTCCCCGGGACTCTTTTGAGCTGGCTGAGGGGTGGGTCCTGCTGGGTGGTATGCTATGGCATAGGTTGTCGTTCAAAAGGACAATGTGGCAGGGTGACAATGTGGAGGAGGGGGATAAACAGGGTCTTGGGAGGTAAACAAGCCTCGGCTGCTCCTCTCCACCTCCACGCACGTAGCAGACCAAGGTCTCAGTCAGACACGAATAATCTCTGTATACCTATATGTACATCTCGATCTTTACGAAGACCCCAGCATCAGCATCCCAACAAGAGCTGCTGCTGCTCCGGAATTGCCCACTTAGAGAAAGCAAAGAAAACAATAGCTACACTTTTCCCTAATGCAAGAGTTTATTCCCTGACAGGACGCTCTTTTTGCTCCACAGGGAATTCCACAACATGCCCACGGTCCACATGGGTATACATGGGAATATTCCGAGAACTTCAAGAATTGGTAGCGCCTTATACTGGAAATTAAAATTTATATTTAAGAATTAGCTGCGCGATGATATTTTAGAAGTTAGCAGTTTTGATTTTTAGCTATTATGCGCTTTTGCATGTTGTTTTTGCTAGCTAACGTAGAGCTCGCTACGACGGAGGCCTTGTGTAACTGAGCGAACGGAAATTGAAGGAAGCGGAGAAGGAAGCCCAGAAGAGAGGCTTCTGATCCAAGCTCATACAAGGACGTACAAAGCCCATTTCCGGCCACATGGCTCCGTGTCCGTTTCTTCTATGTTTACCATTACCATTACACATCTTCCCTCACACAACACAAACGCATTTCTGAAGATTCACATGATTTTCGCATACGCCGTATGAAAATTTTTAGAGAAACTGAACATAAGTTGTCAGTTTTACAACGGAAATACTCATAGTTACAAAGCAAAAGCCTCGTGGCAAATAAGGAACGCTTAAGGCTAAGATAGCAATCACTCTTACACACCTCAACGGATTTGGACAAATAAGAACATTTTGGAAAGATCACGATGTGGCCGACAAAATTGAGAAGGGAATTTTTTCTAGAACGTTCGGAAGCGGACTTCCGGTACGCAAGAAAACCGGGAATCGTTGTAGCTCCGCACTGGGTTTTTTTTTAAAAAAAAATTCCCCTCCCATTTTTATGGCAAATCCGTTTCTGAAGCGAACCCACCTACGAATGTTCCGGAAAGTTGAATGGTATTCGCGCTGAATCTTTTCAAGTAAACCCTGTTTTGCCTAGAAAATGAATATACGAACTCGGCTCTGAGGCAGAGACACCAAACCATACCGTATTCGCCACCCTCCTACTCACCATTCGGCTCCAAAGCGTACTCTTTCCTAAATGCTTTTCGCATGCATACTAGAAATACGGGTGGCGGCCTAGATTCATACTGTCAAGCTGCTATGTAAATCTTAACGACATGGTACCAGTACACCCAATGATCTTCGGTAGGTATTTATGGAGCCCCATACGGGACCTTTTGCCTATCCTGCCACTGCTGGGGCCAAAATCTCAATTCCACATGTCTCGACGAAGTCACCACTCCTGTCTATACATACATAGAGTCCATTGTAGTCACACGAGACTGGATTTCCGTATTGATTTTCCGACTCTGTATGCTTTCACCCCCAGCTTCCGCTCCCAGGCCATCAGAGCCCAATACAATCCACAATAGCTCCAAGCTTCACCATAGTACAATGGAGAACAGTATACGTACGATATTCAAACAGAAACATTCAATTCAAAATACTATCCAATACTTACCATCGTTATGCATACAATACAGCAGACTCGTTGCTAAGGCTTTGAATATTGAACTGACAGCCAAGTAAAATAAGTAAGCTTTTAGAATGTAGAGCTCTGGCTTGGCTTGGCTACGAAGATGTTGGATGCAGAAGTGGATTAATAAGGAAACAAGACTTTGCCTTTTCCCTGCCAAGGCTCGTTTAATCTAGGAGCAAAGATTGGCACAGCAAACCTCTTTTCCCCAGCAGCAGTCTCGTCTTCCTAAATTGCTCCAAGTAGAAAAACAAGTTTTTGGAGAGTGTAAATGGATTAGGGCCCCGGAATGAAATTTTCGTTTGGAGAAACGACGGGGAATGAAGTGGGAAGGTGGAGATACACAGTAGCTACATACATCAGCTCCTGGAATCTAATTTCCTAGTACTTTTCTCACTTCTAGGCTGATTTTTGGCAAGAACCCGCAAACAGAGCTTGTTTCCTTGCATAATTCAACTTCTTGTCAGTTCTCAACGCCCGCGCCCTGCCAATCAACATGGACAGGAGCTTGATGCTTGACAGAGAAAGAAATTTGAAGCATGCGATTCCAGGGAACGTTGTACAAGGTTGATTGCGCACTGTAGAATTGTCAGAGAATCCTAAACAAAACGCGTCTCCATTCTCTGTGCAGAATTCAGAGGTATTCCTTGAATAAGAATACTGACACGAAGTGGATTAGTTGGGCACGGGGCTGGTTAATGAGATTAGGCGGGATTATTTATGAATGTGCTTTGGGCCCACCAAGTCCCACCGGAGCTCTCCGCCCTCCCCCGAGCCTCATCCAGCCCACACGCTCCCACCGACATGGACAACCTCATTTCTCACACGATCTTTGGTTATTCATCTCGGCGGAATACTTTCTCGTCTGCTGCCAAGCAAGCCTTGCATGTTGCATGGATTGACAGCAATGAGAAATGGTGCGTCCGTGACGGTGTATCAGAGACCTGTCTAAACTTTGACCTCTTCTTCCAGCAAATTTTCAATTTCAATAGGCGAAGTCAGGTCTTTATTTCGGATATAAGTTTTCGTGTCGATTATAAAATCCTGTGCGAAGTTTTCAAAGCATTGGTATAATTCGGATGGTCAGATATAAAATCAACCTTCTCGAGCCTGTCCACGCTGGGCTGCTGTTTGCACGAGTAAAAATCTAGGTATTTCTAAATATATACGAAGGCTTTTCCAGAAATCATGTCAATGCATCTCCATATAGGCGATACTTCAAAGCCTAAAAATTTGACAGTTGGTTAACAAAGGGATTTCGGTCAGAACTCAAAATTTTCTGACAGAAATGTTAATCCATTCAGTTTTTATTAAAGATTTAGTAAAAACGTTATGAAATTCAAAAAAATAACATGATTTCTCACATTACCCTAACTAATATTTTAATACAAACTGAACGGATCAACATTTGCAACGAAATATCTTTGCTAACGAATTGTCAAAGTTTGAGCTATTAAAGTATTGTTCATCCAGAGATCCAATGGAGACATTATTTTTGGGTTAACCTCACACCTATACAGAGATACTAAAGACGACTTCCTGATCTCTAACTGATCAGGAACTAATTCAAGCCTTAAGAACTACCTTAAGCCATACTTACCGTTAAACGAGTTTTCGAGTTGCTTCTGCGGCGACCAGGAATTTTCTGCCACCTTTCACCCAATACCAGTTTATGCAAATTGAAACAGTCTGCGGAAGTAAGACTAGGACCTTTGGTCACTGCTTTCACTTTCAACTTTCACTCGCTGTGCACTTTCTCCAACGAGTGCACAACACAGTTATTGACCTCTTGGCTCCTCAACCGCTACAGCGTCCGTTTTCAGTCCAGAATTGTGCTTCGTGAAGCGGAGGAAAGAAAAGGAACATCTGCTCTTGTCACATCCAATCTCACTGCCAATACATCAACCGCCGCTCGCTCCTAACCCGAGCAAAGGCTCAAATAACAGCTCTTCTGCAAAAAAACACGTTGGGTTCAGGTTCAGAAACTCAGCCCGGCCAAGAACCACCTCTCAACTCGCTACTTGCCCAGACCATCCACGCACATAGGCCCATAATAGCTGAATGCTGAAACAGTGCTTTGACTCTAATTTGCTGTTTTGTGTGCTTAGCTGTATGTAATTGTATATCATACACTGTCCCGAAGTGCCAATCCGGAAGCACTACTCAGGAAAAATGGTAACCACGCTAACGCAGAGGTCAGATCGGGTCAGAGTTCAGAGTATTTGGAATGGAAACTTGTGCAGAAGAGTTAAGGGACACAGACGGATGGATGAGAAACTATGAAGGTATTAAATTGTGGTTTGGTAAGGAGAAGGAAGAAAAGAAGGGGAGAGCGGTGTTTTGCGGGGACCTGTGTCTGTGCGGGTGTCTGACTCGGCACTGACTCCCACGATCCGGGCAGACGGATATGGAGACGATTTCAACGAGCCCAAGCCAACATTCTATAATGTAAGTTCCGTGAAAAATACTTTCACCCTTCTTCGCATGCTCCCACCATGCCGCCACAAAGAAAGCATTAACATGCTTTCTCCACTTTCTCCCATCCCAGTGTCAGAGAATTGAAGCTTCGTCTACAATTAAGGCTATTCTAATATTTTCAATTTTCGCGGTATATGCTGGCTTGGCATGCTGCGCGGAATAACTTGGCCCAACTCACTTTAGTAATTGACAGCTCGAATCTGCGAGCTCAAGATATCAGTACACAAGGCTATCTGCGTGAGAATAAGAATGTTTTATTGAGAAGAGATTGTCTCGGTCCGTAAAGCGCTCTGTGCACACCGTCAGAGATTGCGTATTGATTGAGTAATGAGGACTGGAATGTGGATGAAGGAAATGGACTGGAAAGAGGCAATGGGCCGAAGTTCCTCCGTGGTAAATGTGTCACATACGCTCCTAGGGCCTTTTTGGATATGAGAATCACGGATTCAGTGGTTGGTTAGCGGTTGGAGGGGCGAGTCGGCTGACTTCCTTCATGGCTCGGAGCACCGTTTCATCATGAAATGGAAGACCAACCAATTGGACGGAAATCGGCATTCCGATCGCTTCCCGGCATGCCTACACAGTCACAGAACGCAACACATCAATAACTTAGTAATGTACTCTCTGTAGCCATAAAATTTTCTATACTATATGCTTACCTTTGGCGCAGACCGGAGCATGAAATCGTCTTGGTCATCATAGGCATCAATTTTCTGACCCGATTCCTTTCCGAATCTCACAACACCGGACGGGAAGTCGAAGAGGTTCCAGATCATCGTGTAAACGACGGCAGCTATAAACACACGGAAATTGTTCAGTGGATTGGTTTCGCGTAAATTTTGGCCTGTGGTTAGCACAATATGTGGGTCATTTACCCTGCATGCGACCACCCATGTAGGTTGGGACGGCGGGGAAAGGGAATGCAGGACAGAGAAGCACGTCCAACTCCAGTGCCTTCCATTGAGCCAGGATATCTGCAATCATTTTCTTCCGTTCTCCCATACGATTCCACAATTCCGTCGATTTCCCAGCCCCACCTGTAAACATATGAAACAATATGCTAACATGCGTACCATATTTGTATGTTTACATGCTAACATGCGTACCATATTTATATGTTTACATGCTAACATGCGTACCGCGAAGAAAGGTGGGTGCCCTGGTGGAATGAATGAAGGGCAATGGGAGCTCTAAGATATTGGCTGCCAATTTCCGGATCCAGACGGGCAGATGCATAACAAGGAAGTTGAGGAACAGCGTCGATGGAATCGCTTCTCCATACCTAACATGGAATATAAAATATAACTACATTGTAGAACTCATGTTGACGCCAGTCAAATTACGTGATAGTTCGGGATATTTGGGCATACCAGGCACTGCAGAGATGAGTTCCGTGGTCGGCAAAGCTCAGTTCAGCCACCAGCTCCATCATCTGGAAACTGTCGGGCATGGTGAAGGGCACTACGGTGTGACCATCGGCTTCGAGAGCCGCCTTGGCCTTGGTCACCACTTCCTCCGTGTCACCCACGAGCGGATAGTACGGCAGTGAGGTATAGTAGCCCACACGGAGTTTATCTTTCTTCTCAAAAGCCTGTAAAAGTCAATAAACCAAGTATAATATAAGCTTGGTATTGCTGTACCGTGTATGAAATTGAGTTCCTCCGCACTGCTCACCTGGGTGTCCCATGGAATAGGCAAGGCCAAAGGGTCGTAATTGTGGGTTCGGTTCTGATCAATCAGATTCTTGAATACGAGAGAGACTGTGTCCACGGTCTTTCCTAATAGGCCCGGAATCCCGGCAACTGTAAAGCAAAATTCAGTAATTAGCATTAATGTCCATGGCCACATGTGGGTCAAGAGTACGGTAATCATCACTCACCTCCCACAACGTTAGGTAACGATGCCTCGAAACCTAGTCCACTGTAATCAAAAAAAGATGGCCGAAATACAGTTAAGTAATTAAAAATTGTGACCTGTCACATCTTTGACATGTAATATGCCCTGGGAGTTACCTAAGACGATCCTTGCTTGGTTTGAAGCCCACGACACCAGTAAAGTGTGCCGGAATGCGGACAGAGCCACCAATGTCACTGCCCACGCCAATGATGGACCCACCTCCGGCAATCAACGTTGATTCACCCCCGGTCGAGCCGCCAGGCGTGAGTTTCGGGTTCAGGAAATTCGTGGTCGTTCCGAAAACAGGATTCGTGCAACCGTAACTGAAATCAAAGCATGAAATCAATCAATGACCCGTTAACTTATGGTTATGGTGGGAAAGGACGTATGGGAGCTACCTAAGCAATGTTTGAGGCACATTCGTTTTACAGAATGGAATCGCTCCGAGGTCCATGAGCACTTTGACGATGACGGAGTGGTCAGTATAGGGTCTGAAGCATTTCTTGCCCAATCCTAGCGTACAGTCATGGCCCTTGACACCGCAATTATCCTTGATGCTCACTGGAAGTCCGTGCAGCGGGCCCTTGATCTCCTTCATAGCGTCTAGATCTCGAGCCCATTGCTACACAACATTGTTACAGAAATCAAATGATCCGTGACAGTAATGATAAATGACAGTGCACTTCTAGGAAAAAATGATTACCTTGGCCTCTGGGAGGAATTCAGTGATGCAGTTATGGGCCTCTTGGATTTTGTACGCCTGGGAATTGGAAAACCAGGAAAATACGGTTCACTAAATCTAGGTAACTGTACGGAATGTGATGAAAAATATGTGCCATTGTTGGGTTGAATATGGTCTTACACGTCGAGTGAAGGCCTGGAGCACATTTTGGGCCGAGAATTTACGGGACTGGAGACCCTGGAGCAAGTCATCGTCACTCAGACTCTCAATGTCCACCTCATCCGAAGAGACCTGTCCCAAATCGAGCTTAGTTCCTTTGAATCCGTCCAGTCGTACCTTCTGCTTCCGCTGCACGACTTCATGAATTTCACGCATGTACTAAAAACAATTACATATATAGCAATCTTAGGTTAACCTTAACTTCAGTAAGAATATCTGCAGCATGTACAACTACCGAAAATTCAATACCCTCCAGCGACGCGCTAGAAACATCTCCAATTTAGCTCATTTGAAATTAAAAAAAAAATTATACAGAAACTTTATTGGCGACTTCCCAATGGCAAATGGGTTTATCAACTAAAACCTTAATTAACTTTGCTACTCAAAAGACTCCAAATACAGAATATTTTTATAAAGCGTTTGTTATTTGTTAATTTTGGGATTTGATAAGGTTTACCATGATCCGGGTGACAACTCTGTACAGGCACCAGGCAACAAGGGCTGAGGCGACCAGGAAATACCATGATGGCCCGCAACACCCAAACAGACCCATCTTCAAATTCAAATACTACTCTGTAATTCAAAATTATAATGGTTAATTACATAATAAGTTATACCTATGACCTAGTGTTCAAGTTCAATATGTAATGTCTATATACGTACCTACCAAATTCTATAAATTTCATATTATAATATTTCATAAAGAAAATACCGCTTTAAAGACATACATTAAATTGGAATTAAAGTACCTTAAATACGATGCACGCACACACTTCCAGTTAATCCACACAGCTGATTGACTGACAACTGACAAGCTTCGGCAGTGGTCAGATTGCTTAATTTAGTAATGCCGAAATAGAGGAAAGTTATTGAGAAACTATTGCATAATGGGTCAGTTTGCGGTTTTGATAACTCAGAAATTTAGCTGATATTTTGCGGAATGTCAAATAATTTGGTTTAGAGATTTCGTAATCGCGAATCGCGAACACAGACTAAAGGAAGTTTGAAATTATGTTATTTAAATAGCAGTTTGGTTACCTACGTACCAATGTCAGAATTTGGTTCACATGGATATTAAAAGTTAAAGCGGATGTAGAAAAAAAGATTCGTCCGCCGTGAATAATCTGCTAAAGCTGCAACAGAAATATATGTAATATGACTCGTGTGAAAGTCGAATGAAATTTTCTCGCGCTCAGCTTATTACAACGCGTCCATACACTAAATTTCAGTTCGAATGACTCGGTGTACAGTGGACAAGAAGGACGGTCTCTGGACCAGGAGCACCAAACCACTGGATCTCGACATTATATAATTAATAATTATGCAAGCTGAGATCTAGGGATTGACCATTGACCCGCTCCTATCAGGATTTTATTCAATAATACAATTTCACCGATAAGTGCTATTTATCGTTATCAGAAAATGAACGTAGTAGGTACAATAAGAGCTTTACAACTGAATTTATTTGCGCACGCATCTTTTATGCATTTGATGCATGACAATAATACTTTTAATGTGGCATTTTTCGATGCCACGAAAAAATAGAATATGCCCTAAAGAAGAAGACTTTTGCAATATGAAATGGAATGCTACAATAAATAAAATTGGTCTATAATTCCAAAGGTTAGGTTAGTTGTTGGTCATTTGGGTATTTCAAAAATCTAACCTAACCTGTA
>JAQFYT010001726.1:0-15204 GCA_034694925.1 Ceratophysella denticulata
TGCATACGGATTCAATGATAAGTACGGACGAATGTTGAAGGTATGTTTTGGTTAATTCGTGAAGTAATGCAGATCACAGTATGAACGCAAATTGTAAATGCAACTTTTGGGTTATTTTATGCAGAAAATCGTAGCGAACGTCGATAAAGAAATCCAAGTAAAACTCCAAGACTTGAGTATGTCGGAAGTGCACCTCCTGAAAATCAAAAATCTTATGTTGACCTCAACGAACAAAATGCATCTCTACGAAGCTCAATACCGTGACCGCCAAGCACCGGACGAATTATTTAAACTCCAGAAAAATACTCTGCGCCTGGGTCGACAGTATCACGAGTACAGGGGACGTCATGACCTCTTCTTCTCCCTCATCGAGGTCACGAAGCAAATCCGAACTCTGATCAACGATGACCTGGATGCTCATATTATGGCAATGTGGACCGTGGACTTGAAACCAGGTGAAAATCGACTCTCGAATTACAACACGGAGAAAGTTCTCCTCCGCCTCGCACCCCTCGTTCAAATGGCACTCAGGCTCACGCAAAAAGCTAATGCTATTCTGAAATTGGCTGAAGCCTTTAACATACCTAACGAAGCTTTAAATCAGCGCCTCGAAAATGCGGTTTATTACGAAAACGTAGCCACTATAAAACAGAAACCGTTTGAAGATTTTGTGCCCAAAGAAACGGCACCAGCACCAGCACCAGCCGGATATTCAAAAAATACCGAAAATTCAGCGGGAACAAAAAATACCGAGGCTACTGAAGAAAATCGGCAAGAACTGGAAAATGCAAAATCTGCTGATGCATATTCAGCCGAGAATTTAGGTGAACCCGAAACTCCACCAAAACTTGACCCTGTAACCGGAGATTCTGGTGACGATGCTTATTGGAATGCAGCACATAAGAAGAAATATCGCAGCGTCGTCTCGAGAATGTTACGGATTCCTGAACATTGGGTGGATATGAGTGTTTTTGAAAGGGCTAAAGAAACTTTCGCCCAGTTAAGAAAGGAGGTTACAAAAGTTAAGGAACATTTAAAGGATGAAACTGAACCTGAGGCCGAGCCCAAGAATCGCGATGAATTATGAATTCTGAATTGAAGCTTTTATGCATTTTTTCAAACTATACTAAAATAGTTTTAAAAATTAATTTTACCTTTTAATCAGGCCGTACAAGATGTATGTCGTAAATTGTGTTTTTAAGTCCAGCAAATAAGCGAATAAATACGGCTTTCCAACTTTCACCCCCGTGTAAACTCAAAGCCAAACTAGCACTGCTTTCACTCAGAAAACTCTCAGATTCAGTACCCAAACCCAACTCTGGAACTGCACCCGGGTAAGTCCGAGCCCCAGCCTTTTTATATACTTGTTGAACTTTGGGTGACGACGAAGAGGAGGGGTAAATATGCGCAAAGCTTCGCATCCGGAATGGGGAAAGCTACCATACGGGCAAAACTCACCTACTTAATTTGGAAATCAGGCATTTTACATGGTGTAGAGGCGTCAAAAGGTCAGAATAGACGCCTTGCTCTGTCTTATGCCATATTTGGAAGGTTTTGGCATAAAATTCGGAAAAAGAAGGTGGCGAAAGTTCCAAAAAAAGATTCGTTCCGGTGGGTGACGAGGACATGACGGGAGAATTTTTCCTCAAGTCTTAGTCCGTATCAACCCACGCTCGGAACGCCTCCGCAATTTTGAATTACATTGTTCCATTTCGGTAGGAATATGACATAGTATATTTCTCCCGCATTTCGTATAGACCAGGCACTTTCAGACAATTGAATTCAGTTCAGATTCAGACTACATTAAATAGGGTAAGATTTTTTGTTTGTCTGAAACGGAGGTAATTAGCTAGATGTAGATAGTTTCACAGCATATGAAGCTGAAGTTAGTATAAATTGGGAACAGAGCGTTGGTAATATGCGTTTAACCTAGTCTAGTTTAACGTAATATAAATCAAATTTTTTGTTTAAAGGAATACCCTGTTAATATTTAATTTTGTTTACTATAGTGCTTTAAAAAGCAGATTAGGTAAATATTTAAAAGTTTCACACACGATACTGAATTTGTACCGTAGCTTTCACCCCGAAGAAATGACATTATATAGTTGTAATGACCACGCCCATTAAGATAAGCCCTGATGAAATTATTAGGTACCAAATCTTTCAACCAGACAAAACAGTCCATATAACTGCGCCTTGTTTTGTTTTCACCTCTGTGTCGGTAGAAATCACATATGTTCCATTTCAAATCGAAGTCTACTAACTAGATAACGTAATGCTATACAACTCAATCGAGACAAACTGCTACACTTGTATGTATCGACTAGAATTGATTTCAAATCCGTAATCGGTGTCTGTCCAACACAGCGTCAATAATTGATCAATCTGAGTAATTCACAGGGTGGATGGACATAACATTCATTATAGAACTTAGAAGAGAACAGGTTGTCACGAATAAAGCATAGGATATTGTACGTAGCCCTTGTCACCGAACCCATATGTCCACATCCGAAGTTCGAAGCGGTTAATCAAATAATCAAACTAAAACCCTTTGGGTAAATATAAGGCTGAATTCAGAATTGCCTTCACCAGCGGCTAAGTTGGGAACTCGAGCACTCGAATCGAGCTTTCACTCCACTTTCACCAAAATAAGTAACCTAAGTTCTAGCGTTCATCCCCCTATTGTCTCACTTCGACTGCGGAGGTGTTCATTCATAATTCAAACAAAAAGGCGTATTATATGACCCATACATAATTTAGCCTCAAATTCGCTCTTAAATCGGAGTCAGGTGAGTTCTACGTCAATTGGGCTGGAATTGGCGGTTTTTGGTTTTAGACTCCCAAAGAAAAACTGGTAGCAAGGCTGTTTCTGTGCGTAAAATGTAAATTAAAAGGGACCAAGACCAAATAAGGCGTAACCACGGCGGAGCGTGGGATATTCGTAAAAAGGACATTAAGAGCGTCTAATTTCTCAATCCCCCGTCCCTGAAACCCAGGAAGTTCATATGGAGTGAATGTAATTAATTGATTGAGTATCCAGGTACTAATCCAATTCACCTTTGAGCTCCTCGCGTCCTGGCCTGAAGTATTGCGGTGAGCTAAGCCTGTGACAAACGCATGTATACGAGACGAGTGAAAGTGGAGTGGAGAAAACTTACTTTCACTCCGTGCATGGTAGAGGTACTCCGTCCGCGGAATCATCAAAGGATAAATCCACTATTCAGAAGACAGAGATCATTATAAATAGTCTACTTTTAGACAAATCACGCTGGATACGGTGTCACCGTGTCCACTTTGAGTTTTTTATTTCGTTTTTTTTTAACCTGGAAAACGCTATTCCATCGAATTTCTTCTGGTTTGGCGCAAATATGGTTTGCAAACATGGTTTGGCGCAATGTACGCAAATACGTCAAATAGTCATCAATTTATTAATGTTATGCTTGTTTTATTTACTCGGATTCCCAGAACTGAACAGTGCTCCATATTATGGGCTTATTTACTCATTCATTGGACAAACTAAGGCAAATAAAACGACAAGGTTTACTTATGTTATTTATTTATACCGTTACTGGTTACTGCAGTAATCCGCATTTTGGGATAATTTGTAATTGGACCGACCGGATTATGACTTATGACAAGGTTCCAGCGTTCCAGGGCATTGTAAACAACAAATATTTGAAAAGTAAATCCGAAATGGACCCAGGTTTTGAATTCACTTTACTTACTGTAAATAAATGTGTATTGTTCCTATTTTTAGTAAATACATACTTTACTTGTGACTTGGTTGGACATGGACAATGCACAAGGTCCAGAAACTTATTTAAGAGTTTAGGAGTCTTATGGCATTTTGTTGAATTTGGAAATCATTTTTAATCACCAAGCCATACGGTTTTCTTAATGTAAGCCAATATTGAATAAACTTTAAATTGACCCAATAGTTGGGGTTGGGAAGTTGTAAGCCGTGAGTTGGAGATAAAAAGTCCTATGAGAAAAGTTTGTACAATATCTAGGAGTCTATGGCATTTTGTTAAATTTGGAAATCATTGTTTATCACCAAGCTATACGTTTTCTTAGAGTAAGCCAATATTGAATATACTTTAAATTGACCCAATAGAAGAGTTAATTCCATAATACAAACACCTAAATATATGGAATGTACGCTGTAATTACACGGCCTACACACTTCCTAAGTTACTTTCTATATGTACATATAATGAATTGAATTGCAGAATTAAATAATAATTCATGTAAAAAGTAACTCTCGTACACAACTTGGCTCTTGGGTCCAAACTCGAAGGATTTGACAATAGGAGAAATTCTCTTACAAATTCTTCCTTGAAAAACTTTATATTTTTCTTTAAAAATTTCTTGAAATGTTAGTAGGAGTTTATGAATGGGGTTTGATCCAGATTCCGTATAATAGAATTTATTAACGCAAGGCTTGAAAAGCCAAGTTTTTCCTTCTCATTTGTAGTACTCACTCAGTAATCCAAGTTGCTATTGTTACCACCCTCTTGTTCAGCCTTATGGAACGGCATAGAAGGCCACAGAGCCCAGGATTTCTAAAGCATCAAAAAGTTTCTTCTTCATCTTCATCTCACTGTATCATTCATTATTTCATTATGTACAAAAAATTGAAGTAAAGGCAACCACGTTTTGTCTCAAAAACGACTTTATGAATTAAATATCCTTTATTCATACCCACACAGCCCTATTTGCACAGAATTTCGTTTTGTTTGGAGTAAAACGCAGAAAATGCTTTTCACTGGGTTTATGCAACAGGTCTGCAAATGACACTAAGACTGTTTATTTGGGGGTTGTTTCGTAATTGTTACGCCATTGGTTTTTGAAAATTAAAGAAAATTAAATCCGAAATTCAAACATTTCGTAACGAATACGGTTGTCGTGCCCCATATTGTTCCGTTCATTTCGCTCATTTCCAAACCTATCACTGGTCCTGCTGCTGGTACAATGGTATCAATTACCAATATATATTTAGGATGAAACGAGTTCGATTCCCATTGAAATACGTCTCCATTTAACCACTCTTTACACTAAAATTAGCGTTTGTCCATGTCCAGAGTGTGTTAATTCCGGTGTAAAGGTGTTCCCACAGCAGGTAAAATATACCGGTTGTCCGTGTTACAATTGTATGCTACTTACCTATATGTACAAAAAACAGTTTCTTGCCAATGATGCCAAAACACAGAACCAGGATCTTGAAGCTTCATAATATGAACTTTAACTTTAGGTCAATTCCTTGACCTTCCCTCCACATACTAAGGTATTTCTGGGAGCTGTAAAATTTTATGACCCTTCTTGAAAGCTGATATACAACACAATTACAACCTACATGACATGTACATCAAGAAGGATTCATTTTGGGCTTTGAAACGTGCTTTTCTCATTGTGTGCACATCAAACCAGGCTGAAAAAATTTCATTACGAATTTACGACCTTCTGCTCAGCTTCTCCTTCGCCTCAGGTGAATTAGGACCTACCAAATTACACACAAGAACAAGACAGCACATTTTACCAGCACTTAAATGAGGTTTCAACATTTCAAGTCTCAGGAATGTTTCAATGAAACGAAGAAGGGTTACCGCGATTGTAATAACTTCAAATCTCAATGTTATTCAATACATAATGAAATGTAAGAAATATAATAGCTAGGTACATATTTTTAGAGAGAAAAGTGATTTTTTACCTAAATTCATCGAAAAAAAACACTGCAATAGTTCAAACAATTATGTAATACAAATACAGATAGGTAATTAATTCAGAATTGTACACGGTAACTCGTAGATAAATTTAATTTAAAAATTTAAGAATGCATCCGTATCCACAACCTTGTGCTGCGGCAAGGAAGCGGGTATCTTCCAGTTGCCACCACAGGGACAAGTGCGGATCCATCGGTTATCCCAAGCCTTGTTTGCAGAGGATCGGGGAGTTGCCTGGATTAGCGTCGAACATCCACACCTACGTAAGCAAAGACACAAGTTCCAGTCAATCACGATCTTCTCATGTTATCACACCATGAATTGACGAACAATAATATTTGAATACTCCTCAACTGCGTCAGATGCTGCGTCCAAATCCCTACATCCTACATATCTAAATCCTATGTCCAGACCAGAGCTAAAGCCTAAATCCCAATTATCGGGATATTAAGAGTCCGGAAAGGGTTAAACGCGTGTGGAACTTATTCTCCTACAATGGTCCGCAGACGTTGACCTGAAACCTGCCAGCCTCTTCATGAATTTTCAAAAGTTATCGAGACATTTGCAAAATCAGAATTTCTCTTAAATTCGACACAATTAATTAATAACGAAGTTAATCCGAAATTGCGTCAAATCGTAATGGATGAATTGTCGCGAGACGCTGTTACGAATATCTGCGTATTTAAGTCTGAAAAAAATCAAACCCATTGCTCCAGCTAAACAGTATCCAGGAAGTCGAATCGAAAAATTGAACAAATAGACGTCGAATTCAATTACGTCAGAGTGATCATAGCTTAGCTTCCTTATGGCTTCCATAATTTAATGCCACAGCCACCTACACCTGTCTAAATTGAATATCAACGTAATTGAGTGGCCTGGCCTGCCCACTAAACTGAAATTGGTCTGGACCTAACCTGGAACCTGGAACAGGCACAAGGGTTTGTTATTTTTAATTAAAAATCAAAATGAGATTGGTTGGCTGGGGGTGAGCTCTGAGCTGTGAATACTTAAATGAGGCGTTGACTAATTAAAATGTTATGTGTGTCTCGTTTTGTCAATTTTGCTTTGCCTTCATACCGAGCTATTTCTAGATGCATTTCGCGTAGCGAATTATACTTATACATAGCACAACCTACCTGTTGCAGGCTTTCACTCCGGTAGGATTTCGGCCCAGCCAAAGGAGCCGTAGTCCGTCCATCCAATACCCCCCGCTCTTTTGACCGTCCAAATTATTCAACCATTTACTTGGATTCACGCCGAATTCAAACTAAAATTTAAAAAATTACATTTAACTATTATTTTTCCTAATTCAGATGCATATTGGATACATATTTATTTTTCGGAGTAAAAGTATACATAGACAGTTAATTAGCGCTCACCAATTACTTAATACAGAGGTATCGCTTAATCTGAATTAACCAAATAACGCTCAGAGTTAACTTTTACCCGCTGGTGAGATATATGTTTTAGCTTTGCCAAGTTTATAAATGGAACTTGATTAAAATTAAGCGAAGAAGTGAACGTGCATTAGGAGAACGTCCAAACTTTTAATTAACTTACACCTAAGGACTATGTACCAGGGCACCTAGTCTTACAAACTGCGTCAAACTTTTATAGAAGCAAAAGCATTTCAATTACGAAATATACAGGCGACTGTGTCTAGGTCAGAAAAACTACAGTAAGACGCCCAGAAGACGTCATTCCAAGTTAGATGACGAAATATTAATGTTTCTTGAGGTAACGCGAGCATTATGCAGGGGACATATGGTTCATTCAATCATAGTTAACGCAAAATTCATGACTTACCTGAAGCGGTGAATTCCGGGTAAACATTGCTGTGGACGCCACGCCATGGTTCTTGCTCGGGTAGAAAGCATTAATATTCGGCATCTGAACCTCACTCGGAAGTAAACAACATTCATCTGACAAAGTCATCAAATAATTAATTATTAATTTGAGTTTGACGTTGTGGATTTTGAATTTGCAAAGAAAAATGCGGAAGTATCTTCAAATCGGATTTAGCTCAGCGAAGCGCTGACATTAACAAGACGAGAAGCACATATTCGCAAAGATACAATTTTTGCTTACCATTTCTGACGCAGAAAGAGCGAATTAGCCATACGAAAACATGTGAGTACTACTTACTACAACTATGAATCTAAATATAGAAAATGATTAATCTTGAGTAACCATAAGTTAGCAAGCTTATGCATATTTCATGGTCATTGTCCACGTGCCGTAATGGACAAATGTGTAATTAATTATGAAATATTAAATAGGTAGGTACCTACTCCAAAAATACAGGTACTGTACCGCATGGTTTCCATTTGTTCGTGAAAGCTAAAAACTAAACATTACTAGAATAAGGCCGGAAGAATTAATTCATAGGATCTAGGATCCTAATGGATTAGCATCAAGGGTCAAGGGTTCACGATATATTGACCATCCCCACGGGTCTAATTAATTACCACTCAATTACTGTTGAGCATATCAAACCAAAAGGTTATCAAATTAATTAAAACCTGATGCATCACTCCAACCAAGAAGTATGGGTCAAAATCTCTTTTTATTAGCACATTCTTGAATAGGATAGCCCAGGCAAGAGTAAAAATTCATGTTGCAAGTTGCAGGCATTATTGGTCTCAAAATATAATAGTAAAAACTCCAAAACCGGAGGTCGGATTCATTATACAAAGTGCACATTATACAAAGTGCAGTTAATTAAAAACATTTCTCAAAGGTGGGATTTGCAAGTTATTTCTAAGACACTGTCAAATCTCCTACATTGATACACCTTAATTAATAACATTTAAACTTGTATAGGTAATCGTAATCGTATAACACGAACTTAAGAACACTTAAATGATACAAATACATAGTACTGGCATGTTTGCAATAATGGCAAGTAAAATGATAAAAAGATCCGATCTAACCAAAACCTAGCATAACTTGGGAACATGGAACCTTGGAACCTGAAATCACGAATGAAGGCATGCAAGCAAATAAGGCACTTTAATGTTTGACCCCAGAGTCCCTTCGCATGTTCGAAATAGGCAATGTGGACGCTTCCGAATCGGGAATAGAATTAAGACGCTCCAGCTCCACCGTTGTAAGATGTAAATATGAATTAAAACCCGCGGTGTCGGCGAGGCGCTGCTGGAGCGGCGTCTTTTCATTCTGATCCATGTCATAGTAGTAGTCCAGAGAGTCTGTTTTGGTCAATGACCCTTTCCCACTCCCCGTGTCATTGTTGGAGCTGGTCCGACTCTCCTTGGCCTTCGTCTCGGTCAGAACCTGCATCAGAACATCGTTCTGGAGTCCAGGCGGCTGTTGCGGAATATTGGAGTAGGAACCAAAGGTCATTCGTTTTCCGGGTGTGGGAAATGATAGTTTATGGTACGTGGATTCGGAGCGTGGCTGGACCGTGGAGGTCGTCACGGAACCGTCGAACAGGGAAGAATTTCGTGGGGCAGAAGTGGGCAGGAAGGAATTACTCGCTTTCTCCGGTTTACTCTCTTTCCGGTTCTTACAGTGGAGGCAAATCCAGGCTACGGCGAGGCAGAGTAGAACACCACCGGCAAAGCCAAGGGCTACGTAGAGCCAAGTATAGGCTGTTGCATTTTTCTCAGCCCATTTATGCTGCGTTTCCGGGGTCACCCGATTCACCACGCCGAGATCTGCCAATTAGATAGTCTTTACTCCAACTACATAATTTTTAACATGGTATACTGAGACTGGCCTGACTAACTGCGCATTCATTCTATTCATGTGACCTGTCACCAATTTGAATTTAGTTATTATTTGCATGTTTTGTACAATATAGTGCATGGCCAATACCTTAAAAATACTTCCAGAAAATCGATACCATAAGACGCAATATTCTGCCGGACCAAAACTACGAAACATAAACCGTGAATAAAGTTAAAACCCTGCTACCTGCTACTATACTTTATTTGTATTGTGGTTTTCTGTAAGTAAAAAACAAACATATTTATTTCCTTGAAAAGTGAAATTACAGTACTTATCCCTATTGCCTATACAGAGTTGACAATAAACTCAACTAATCAAATATCCATAATTTATGATATATTGGCAGGAAATTCCGTTATAATTAAAAATTTAACCTTGTTCATACTCAACACCAAACTGCCATATGATAGGGTTTTTCTATAATATGTAAAATTTCCTTCTAGACCGGAAGTTCATTCTAGCTCTGCGTAAGCAAATACAACTTTACAATGAAATTACCAACGATTCAATAGTCGAGCGTCCATTCCACAAAATTCCGTGCTAATTCTACGCTAATCTCTAATAATTCCTGATGCCTAACTAGTCATGCAACCAGCAACAGGTTGTTAACTCCGCCGTTCATTAAAAATAGGTGCTATCTTCCTATGTAATAGAATGATAAATGATCGCATGAAATCTGTGCGCAATATGAACCTATTCTGTACATGTGCAAACCTTTAAACCGACCAAAATTTATAACAATAGTCGTACTTAATGAAATTGTAACTCACGGCTCTGGGTAGTTCCCATTACTCTGTACTCCCAGCGGACACTTTTCAAATTTTAAAACGGTTACAGAAATTTTGAAAAACTCGTAGTAGCTTCAAAATCGTAGATATAAAATGTCAAGACAGACTGGCGCGGACTGGATAATGAACTCCAGGGACCCGGCTATTTGTTTATTTGTTCCAAACTTGGAAATAATCGAAATAATTGAAATTGACAAACAAGGTCAGGGCGAGTAGACACAGGATCATCCCTCTGGTCCAACTTTCAACCCTTCAACACTAAACACCATTTGGATGTGGACGTCGTTTGTAGTTTGTGTGGGATGATGGAAGAATTATTAGGAAGGAGAAACACTGGGTCCCGAGATTATTAGCAGATCCACGCACAGCATAGCAATGGCACATAATTATACTCACAGTGAGTCCATTCAAGTAGTGGAATCTCATGGAACGTCAAACGTAACGCATTCTCCTATTACCCTATTGTATTTACGTATTGGATCTTTCTATGCTAAAAAAAAACAAGGGTATAGTCCTTACTCGCATCTGTCATATAATTTGGGCTGGATGCTGGATGAATTGTCGGATCTCAAATACTAACAACAAAAAAACTATTTTGTCATTGCCTGAAGTCATTCACAAAAAACGAAGGATTAAATCCAATGTACTGCCCAAATACTCAAAAGTTTAGCGAATTTCCTGGCGTGCGTAATGGTGAGCTATTGGCTGGGAATCGAATTCAAAATTCAACGAAAAACTAAGCGTAATACACATTTCCTAAACGTGATCACTTTTGAGTGAATTGACGGTAGTTTCACTGACAGTCGTTTCAAGTTGAAAATATACTAAAATCTTGAAGCTAAACCTTACGGCACCGACAAACAATGAGCACTTTACAATCTGGACCAGTTTGAGTTGACTACAAAAACTAATTATAAGGAATTGTCACGTTCTGTGGTGACAAGGCTCTGTTTTTACTACCACAGTCACAATACTGTAAATTTTAAACTTCACTATGACTATGTATGTAGATATGTTCTTGAAACAGAAGCCTTATTCGTATTACTTAAACTTAAATATTAAGATTATAGCCGTCAGCCGTCTTGCCAGCTCCTGAACGTAATTGTAACTTGGTTTTGCTTTTATCAAGAAACCAACCACAAAGCCTAAGGAACAAGGCACATTAGATCCTAGCGCTATACATTCGGATAAATCTAAAACCCTATAGCTATATACGTGTACGAAATGACTAATACAGTACATCTGCGGTTTTTCATTTTGGTTACTCGCCAAAATCACGACACTGAGCTCGTTTTCTTCGGCGGATTCTATGCCACATATGTACATACTTTCAAAAAGCACAAGAAATATCGTCTTTAGGTTCAGAGTGTACAAATACACGGATGAAATTATATGGGGATGAAATTGGATTATTGCATACCTATTCGTTTTGTAGACTTGAAAATTGAACCGCATTATTATAATAACAATCACTTTATGGTCATATTACGTCAGTTTAATATAAACAGACATATACCTACGGGATTACCGCCTGATTCATTCGTACTAGTCTACCAGCTACTCGGCGTGGCGTCATCTCAGACCTCTGCTCTGCCGAACAACGGAATGAATAAGTGCATTAGCTGATAGCTAGCAGATAATTTTCTACATGCAAACGGGTTATTAGTTGCTAATGCTGCTACTATTACACAATTGCGTGAAACTGCATCAAAATACTGAAAATTCTACCATTTACTTTAAAGACTTTAAACGTCTTGCATTGAAAACAATTAAATTGCCCAAATTTACGGGAAATCGGCTATGTTTTGCTAGGATTCTCGATACCTAAATCCAGAAAATAAGAGGTTTGATACGAAACGCGATTGAAGATTGAACGGCGTACCAAGATACCAAGATCAAGAAAACCTTTTATAAGCTCTTCATAACTTCCTATGCAATTAGATGCTTTGAAACGCTTTTGTGTTCTTTACTACCTATATAAGCTCACAGACGTCCACATTCCAGAGTAAAATTTCAAAGGCCATGCCACGGGTCATGAAAATTCAATACAGAAGACGAAAGACGGCTTTTACGTTACAAATAGCTTGAAGATAGCTTATAAAGCCCAAGCAGACAGCTATTTACAACAAAACCGAGATCGGCACTTTCAAACTCGGGTTACAATAAACTGTCTTGTTTATAAGCTATAAAGCTATCCGGAGTTCCGCATCCGCAAGTAAATGGAATAAGGCATTTCATAAGGTTTCACAGTCTATTTCACAAGTGCACAATGCACCTGTGTGGTAATCTGATATTTTGACTTTACGCGTTCCGCGTTCCAGGAAACCAGAATCATGTAAGATTCAGATGACGCAATAAAGAAATACTTTGAGGATGATGAGAATACGTTAGCATTGGACTATAAATAACGCGTAAAGTTGAATTTAATATTGGAAAATTGATCTGTAAGTAAGTTTGAACATCAAACACCATCAGCTTTATGAATGTTACCCTGTTCTGCCTATCAATTTAATTCGTAACGTAATCTAAACCATAAACCAGCTCAAATTTTAGCCCATATCTGCGTCAATATGTACTCAATTTCCATTTCTTTTGCCATGCTTTATCTGTTCGGGAGAATTTACTGAATTTTGAACCAGCAGGTCCGTGTCGGAATTGTCAAAAGTATCACAATAGCTGTAGATATTTAATAAGAACACATTTTCCATGTCTCAAACCGGAATTATGGGATAATTTTAAAAGCACAAATTATGCAAATTATCGTCAATGTGAATCTGAAGGAGCTCTAGGTAATGTTTTTTGCAAGTGTGACATAAATATAAAACTAGAGCCAAGTGAGGAATATTAATAATCTACTTAATGCATCCGTGCAGGCAATGATAAGAGACGTGATTTGGTGATCTTGTCCACAAATACGTGACAATGTGTCGCCAAGTCTTATCAGAGACGAGACGTGTAAAAGTGAGCGTCGTCAGTATAAGCTTCATGACTGATTTCCCACAATATTCTAATGAGGAAGGAATGAATATGGATTATTGCTGCCTCTGCTTATTCAGAATCAAAGCTTGAAACAAAGGAGTACGTACCTACCTAGTAATGTTAAGCCTGAATAAAGGGTTGTATATAGTAATGTTAAGTAGTCCTAAGTCGTAAGCTTAACCACATACGAATTAATTATATACATCGCATCTCTTTGCCCAATATCCATTACACGCACTTCACACTGGGATCCAGTACCACTGCATGATTCCGATAAAAGCCTTTTCGTTTCCCGACAATTCCGCACCAGTAATTGGACGACGTGAATTCAGTTGAATGTATTTATATAATTATCCAGTACAATTTTCGTTTATAGCATGTGATATACCGCATCTTCAAAGTCAAAGTCCCATAACTTAAGTTAAGTTTTAAATCGTCAGGTGAAGATACGGTAGATCACACACGCTAAGAGTATCAATGAGCCGAATATTCCTGTATGACATCCGGATTATCTGTCGTTCAACTGTAGTACGAGCAAATGACATAAGAAATTTTAGGTACATAAATATGCCAATTCCCTCTATATTTCATATTTCACGGTACAGCTGCCCTTCCTGAGCTTGTTGTAAACAGAGTTAAATCTTGTAATTCCCCGAGTCAGCACTCCAATTTCTTAGCCTAGTGAATGATTCATTGGAAGTTATAAGTTACAAAGCCCAAAGACGTCCATCCAAGCAAAATCACTGAAACGGATGTCAATAATCTCGACTCGATAATCCCTGAGTTATGTCATGTACAACATTTCCGCTAAGCGCTTCTTGCTTTTCTGCTAAAACTTTCTTTTCTTGACAAAAGCATGCATGCATGCATATCTATTCAGGACCGAAAAGAATGATGATATTGGGCACAGCATGACACTTTGCGGACATTTTAGCAACCTTTAAAGTTTGGAGAACGTGCACTAAATGAGTAATTGAGTATGCTTTGCATATGAACTTTAGTTAAGGCACGCGACATGAATATATTTAAGGAACGTCGCAAACTTGCTTCAAGAAAGGTAAACTAAAAGTATTAATTAGTTCAGGCAACTTCCTTCCTTACACAATTTAAGGCTCAAGTATGAACAACTTAAATATTAAGCTTGGGTCTAAAAAAAAAGCATGGAAGCGAGAGAAAAGATTGTAGAAGCGAACAAGTCAAGCTAAGAGGTAAATGCAAATAGAGAAGGTTGACTAACCAATTAGAGCTTCATCGGGATCATGGGGAGTGATGGAAAGTTTGGTAAGGAGCCGGAAGAGAAGTGGAAGAACGTCAAGACTGTCCGATGTTTTCCGGAAGGACGGCAAACATGCTGGACGAATTAAACCCCAAATTCTCATCAGCACTATCAACTCACGAAGCGTTCCAATTGCCTTAGAATCTCGACATACTTCCCACTGTCAAAAAGTCAAAATATTTAGTTAACAACTGTGAAAATAGTACATATGTTACAGTGTATTTGAATTCGTGGTACAGACGTATTTGTACATTCAAGCCACAAAAGTATGATAATATGTACTCATTGCTTCATGGTACAAATGTATTTGCACTCATGGTACAAATGTATTTGTACTCATGGTACAAATGTATTTGCACCCATGGTACAAATGTATTTGCACTCATGGTACAAATGTATTTGCACTCATGGTACAAATGTATTTGCACTCATGGTACAAATGTATTTGCACTCCTGGTACAAATGTATTTGCACTCCTGGTACAAATGTATTTGCACTCCTGGTACAAATGTATTTGTATTCGTGGTACCAATGTATTTGTATTCGTGGTACCAATGTATTTGTATTCGTGGTACCAATGTATTTGTATTCGTGGTACAAATGTATTTGTATGCGCGGTATAAATGTATTTGTATTTCTTGTAGCCACGTATTTGTGATTGAGGTACTTACACATAATAGACGCATAGTAA
>JAQFYT010001727.1:0-15202 GCA_034694925.1 Ceratophysella denticulata
TTTCAAAAAAATTTAATTTCAAGAATTGAGCAATCATAATCGTATTGTTGACATCTCAACGTGCCGGGAGTGTGCACTACTTGTTTACAGGGCCACAGTTTGTTTACTTCTTGAAAATATCAAAAAATTTTAATTTCATAATCGTACCACGTACATACATACATACATACATACATATACGGATTAGAATTTTATGAGTATTGATGATTATCTGTCTGTATAGGGTTAAGGATTTGAAAAGCGTTGATACTTTTTCAATATAAAAGCTCTAGATATTGACCTGCTCGTTTCAGCAGCGTGAAAAAACGGTCAAAGTGAAAAAACGACTATTTTTTCACTTTTCGGTAATTCACCTCGGTCGATTTCCACGCCGACGCTTTTCACGGGGGGTGGAAAAACACTTCTTTTTTTCACCAGAGGTCGTGCGGATACCCCTTTTTTTTCATGTGAAAAAGTGTCATCGAGCGAAAAGTGGACGATAAATACAAAAATTTCATTAGCGTTATATAAAAATATAAAAACTAATTAATAGGCTTAATTAGTACACCATCCGGGGGGAACGGGGTTCGTTGCACACATCACGCATTGATGTGTGATTAGGTTAGGTGAGGTTAGGTTAGGTTAGCTTGTGACGCATGATGTGTGATTGGAACTGTAGGTCTGGAGTAAATGAGTTTCGTCAGTTGAAAAAACTGATATGGGTTCGGATTGAAGACTTTCGGGGTTTTTTCAAGGTTCTTTTACGGTATTTATTTATTATTATTAGGATTTTATGTAAATGATTATGTCCAGAGACAAGTATACAGAGTTTTATATTGAGATGATGGAGAGAGGACATTGCTCTCAAGGAAAAAAAAGAAATTCGTTCCGTCTTCATGCCTAACATATGATATCAACCGGAGAGTAAGATTTTAAGATCCGGAGAAGAATATAAAAAAAACTTGAAAATGAATTCTCTTGGTAGATATAGGCGGTGGGAAGATTGGTTGTACTGAGTTCCTGATTTCTTTTCGTTCCCACACACCCCACAAATACGTTCTTCCAACTTCGGACTGCACTAACCCGTAGTAGTCAAATGGTCACAGGTTCGGGATCTGAGATTCATAAGGTTAGGTATTTCGAAAAAAACCCACCAATCTACAAATCCGGGAATTTCAAAGATTCCATTATGACTCATTTCGGAATCGAGCCCATCTCCAAGGTTTTAAGTCAATCATGGTACAAGAGAGAGAGATATTCAAAATTTTGAATTTGGTGTAAACTCTGGACTTTTGAGCATATCCCTGGATTTTGAATATGAAGAGAATATATTTGAAACTATGGGTAATTAACTAACTACACGCTATCCAGGGTCTGGCAACTTCCCTGTTGTGGCTTGACAACAAGGATTTCTACCAAAAAAAAATGTGAAGTATTATTCCAACATTTCTGTATTATACCATTTCTTAAAGTACAAAACAGAGCATATATATCCGTAGTATAATGGGTTACCACGAACTAATTGATTGACATATATTACAGCACAATTCACTCTAATCAGTAATTACGTGAATATAAAAGTTTTCGCGAGAGAAACCAGTGATTTCGGTAAAAGCGGAAAAACGTTTCTACGTGTACCTGTATTCTCATTTCCTTGTTTATAGGTATAGCATTTTTCGTTGAAAATTGTGTCTCGTCTTCAGTAAGGGAAATTATATAGATCGGGTCAATAGTCTAGTATTTACAGGCTAGTATATACAAAGCCTTATTGGATCTTTTATACTTACAGATTTAAATGAATGATATATAGTAAAAGGAGATCGGGTCAACAGTCTAGTATGAAACATGATGATGGTTGATTTTGCCCTGGATCTTTGCAGTACACTATTTTTTTTTATTTTTTCAAGTTCATTGTACAACTATCGAAATGTATCCATGGAAAGGTATGTTCAGCAACAATCCCCCATACAATAATCTCCAAACGTGTAAGTCAGGTGAAGTATATAAAAGGTAAATGAACTCTGTAGGTAATGCTGCTATGCTGGTGGTTCTGTTTTGGCCTGGGATTTTTTTGCTGAATATGATTTCTGCTTACTGCTGGTGGTGGTGCAAAAAAAAACGAAGCAAGAACGTGTGGGCCGGAGCAAAGAACCAAAGAATTCAACAAGGAAGGATTCGCTCTGCTAAACTTTTTATTCTTACAGTGATGATGCTGCTGGTCTCTGATATCTGTTATAATGCTTAAAAGAAATTTTCTTCTTTTCTCCAGCTCTCTACCACCTACCTTTGCAAACCCCCTGAACCCAACCCTGTGTGCTAAATAACAAGACTACTGTACCTTTTGGATTATGAGAGATACACTGTCTTATCTCCGGTAGTGTAGTGTATAATTTTCTCCAATTGTAAGACATATGCAGAAAATGCTAAGACGTCGTGGTCCCCGCCGCCGGTGGTACTTGGCCCCAATTCCCAACACTACGTCACTGGTCATGAATTTTTGGCAAACACCCAGGCTGTAATTCTCCATTCCGTACTCTGTCTTTCTCCGGAATAGACGTGTATATCTCTCCGTCCAGTGCAAATACACACTTCCGGTGTTTTTGGATCTCTGACTCTACAAAAAATTTATATTTCCTGGACTAAAAAAATTACTATTTATTAAACTGTTTTAATAAATTTAAAAAAAAAGTTTGTAATTCTTTTAATACACACCCCCCAATAAAAACGGTTGACATGAAAACGTAGGTTTTATTTCAAAAAATTGAAATCCAAGAAAAACTAAAAAACTAAATTTTATTTTAAAAAAATATAAATTAGTTTGTAATTATATTTTAAACAAAATTACGAGTGAAGTGAGTTGCTGATAAATAAAAATAAAAAATTCCAGCCTGGATGACATATTGAAATATTGTTTAGAGAATTATTACTCAATTATTTCGTGGAACATTGGTGTACTTGTACTTATTGTACTGTGTAGGCGTGTTTGTGGAAGAATCCAGGCGTCGTCGTATACTCGTCATTTCAAGTGAGAGAATAAAATAGCCAAGCTTAGAGAACAAGGATTCTATGCTGCTGCTTCATCATTCATACTGGAACGTGGATGACTCATTTGAGACTGGATTACGAGATTTGGGCATATGGTGAATGTATAGGTATGTGGACTCGAGTATTTTGTGTATGACTCGACAATCGTTTCTCAGTAATTAGTACAATAGACCGGAAGTTGCGTCAACTAATTTTTTTATTTAATTTTAATTTTTTTTAATTTTTCTCTGTACACCCAAGCATATACTTTAAAAAAATTTTGTCAAAAGTTTAGTGAAAGAATAAATGTAGGTTTACACACGGACAAGACGTGTGTACCGTTATACACAAAAAAATGTAGGTTATACTTGTAAAAAGAGTAGCAAGAAGAAAATGTCCTACTTCTCAGCCAGCCAGCATGATCTCAATTGAGTACAAAAATTTTTTATACTTGAAAAGAAAACACATGATTCGTAAATATTGGGGTTTTTTATACGGAAATCCGGGCGGAAAAAGGTCCGGGAACTGGGAAAGAATTTAAAACATTGTGAATTCTTGTTTTTCTTGACAAGAGGTTTTTTGACAAATCCGCCGCCGGATTTTTGTTAAATTCTAAATTTATGGACAATAATTCTCAATTTTTTTAAAAAAATTTAACAATTATATATATGAATATATTTGTTAAATGTATATTGTTTTTTTAAAAATTTAATAAAGGCGTTGGGTCGACAATACAATAAAACTTGATCCGACAGTAAAACAAGTTATTGTCCGTATGTTAAGATGGATTAAAATGAGGTTATAAGGAAGGTATAAGGTATTGATAGTAGGCACTACTGCAAGGAAGGCAATAAAAACTTGATTCCAAGAACAAACCCCTCTCTGCATTGTTGTCCATAACGTGTATAATACTACCTTGTCCATCTTCTCCAACTCCAATGTAATTTACCAGCCAGTAGGCAGCCAGGAGTTTCTTTTGATTCATCCAATAAGACGTGTAGTATATTCCATGGTTGAGAGTTAACTGTTCTTTTATATAAAAAGGTTCATTCAACTCCATAGGAATTCTTTATGCTATGGTAGTTGGTTGGATTAAAATTTTTATGTTTTTTTATATTAATTTTACCACAATTTGAAATCAATTTAAATTTATAGCTGTAAATATAATTATATGTCAATTTATTTGTTTATTATATATTAATTTTTGATGGAAAATTATTAGATTTTGGAAATAAATCCATATGTCATTTATATAAGCTTTACAGCGGGTGTTGTATATACTGGATAAATATATTTGTATACTAGGCTGCCAACCGTAAGCCCGTTCCGTTGTCTTCTGTACTTGTTTAACTGTTTACTTGTTGAAAATTCTTGGAAATATGAAAAAAATTGAATTTTTCAAGAATTGACACATCACCATACCGGGACGCATGCACGCAGGTGTTTCCTACTACGTGGTTTTAAGATATTTTTAATAAATTCCGGGGGGCTTTTTCCCGGAAAATTTTGTAATGTAAATAAAAAGAATTGAAATTTACAAAATTTATCAATTTATATTATTCAAGGAATTATTATTAAGTAGCTGGGTCTTAAAATATATACTATATAGCCTGTATAATATGGGAACCAATGGGCCGTTGTCTTTATACCTGTTTATGCTCGCAGTCGTATATTTAAGATATCTTATTTGGACATTTCCTCCGTGCGTTCTCCATCTCCATCTAAAGAGTTTCTTTTGTACTCCTTTTTTTTTTTCTTCTCACAATGCCAATGAACTCTTGGTAATGTTAAGGAATGATTCTCACCTGTAAAACTCCTGCGATGAGAAATTCTTATACTTGTACTTGTTCCATGAAGACAAAACGCCGTTATATTCTCATTCCTGCTGTACTCGATCCAGCGTCCTATTCCGCATACGAGTTTTTAATATTACAAAAAAAAATTTGGCACGACAGCAGCAACATAATGGTCAACCAGTGATTTTATTCAATAGGAACTAGCCTGCGGCCATGACTTTTTTTGAATTTTCCAAAGAATTGAATAGTCAAAACCACAGGGTTATATCTTGTACGCATACCTGGGTGCGTGTAGATTTGTATTTCGCATGACGTTTTTGTGGTTATAAACGATTGTTTGGCGGGAAATGACCCGCCGCGTTGTTATTGGGGTTAATATGACCAAAATATACTTCGTAAATCCGTCGTTGCATATATTGTGGAATTATGACCGCCGGTTTGTTAGTGCGACGGTTCCCGAAATTGAAACTCACTCTCAGATAATTATCACTCTCAGATAATAATCCGGCTAGGTTAGTAACTTTGCCTGGTCATCAAATTTTGCCTGGTCATCAAATTAGTCACCCGAATTTTAGCTGCAAATATACCATTGTAGCTGCAAAGTTACTAGTCTAGCCGCAAAGTTACTAATTTAGCCGCAAAGTTACTATTTTATGCCGCAAAATTCCCTTATTTCGCCGCACGTTTAAATGCCACCCTTATAGTAACACGATACACATTTCCCGCTTATATTCAGGGAAAGTAACAGAAATGCAACTTTTGCATAAGTATTACCTCTTCGTGGTTTCCGTAGACGACTTCGAAGTTTAGATTTGAAACATATTATTTTCCTTTCTACGCTGCCCTGGAGAGAAAAGGCTCACGCCCAAAAATGTTGGAGGAATAATTAGGTAAAACGTTTCCTTTAATAGCACGATTTACTTATGTCGTGTGACATTTATAGGTACCTATACAGACGAATATAATGCTATATTCATATGTATCTGAGGAAACGGAAGTGATTAAATAAGTAAGGTACTATGTTAACTAAAGCTAACCAATGTACCTATATTACTTCCGCTTTAAACAACACGAATACTAAAAGTATTTCACAGTTTGTCGAAAAGTTTATTCGTAAATGTAGGCTATAAGCAAAAGGGTGCCCCGTAATATTTTTACCTCTTGGTATTTCACACACGTGAAGTTTAGTTTATGGCCGATCTAATGGAGCAATAATGTTCGTAATTTTCGTTGACACGACCGATGATGGGTGGTAGCCCAGAGTAAATAAACAAATCCAATAATTTGTATTCATGGGCTTCATTGGCTAGCGATGACCAAGGATTTCATTTTACTATAGCTACTAATTTTTTAGACCGTCTTCAAATTCGTCTTGGTCAACGTTATTGTCATTTATCATATCTTTTTTTATCTTATGTACATTTTAAACTAGACATCTCTGCTTTGCATAATCCCTTTACCTTGCTCCGTACCGAACCCTCACAGTCGGCAGTGAGTAAACAGAATTCTACATCGTTTCACGAAAAAAAATCTTTACTCATATTTTCGTAGGATGTCCGATGTACCTGTGAGCTAGCCGCGTGGTACGATTATGATTGGTCAATTCTTGAAATTCAAATTTTTTGATATTTTCAAGAAGTAAACAAACTGTGGCCCTGTAAACAAATACTGCACACCGGCACGTTGATATGTCAACAGTAACACACGTCTGGTGAAAGAGTGAAAGGGCGGCTTTTGAGACATTATACTGTGGGCGAGAGCTTGCTTACCGTTGACAACATTACGCGACAACGCGACGGGCCATGGTTGCCATGGCTTCTCTTGCTAGTTTCACATAAAGTTGACCAATTCACAGATTTTATTGTTTTTTTTTATAAATACACCAGAAACGCCACATAATTGGTTAGTATATTAATATATTGCAGTATAGTTCTATGACTGATGGAGTGTACCCCTAAAGGCGACAAATGTAATGGAGTACAGCCTTTAATGGCATACCGTGTGATACCCTTTGAAATTGCTTGAAGGTGTACAACTAGCTTTCGTGAACGAGAGTCAAATTGAGCGATTGGAAGAAATAAGCATAAATTCATTGACATTGAAGCCACTGAAATATATGCTAGGAGAATACACTGAAATAACGAATTTTTTAAACAAATGATGCCATAAAGTTGCATCGTTGTACATGAAAAAAATACAACTTCCAGTGCAAATGTGACTTCATTGATCGAAGAATTGATTCTTCCCACCATGATTTGAAGCGTTTTGTACAAGCGAATATGGGAATTATCATAACCCCATCTAATTCTCGCTAAATGCAAGTCAACGATTTTTCTAGTTTTTAGTACGAGAGATGAGATACTGGGACATATACATCCAAATACGAAGAAGAAGAGGGCACAGGCACCAGAAGCCATAATTCCAATATAGAAGTCAAAAATTCCAAATATGATTCTGAGAATAACAGTGATTTGACATGTTTCCCAAGATGCTGGTATAATGGAATATAGAAATAACGGAAATCTTGGCATCCAAATGATGAAAATTAAAAGCATGATTTGTCCAAGCCCAGCCCCAACGAAGACATAGGCTTTGAATATTCGCATAAACCATCTGGAACGTCTCATTGACGCTTCGACGGGATCTTGAGGTTCAATTTCTACATTAATGACAAAAATTACTGCTCGGCTCTGTATGCAGAACTTCATGCAGAACATATATTGATGTATTAGTTACCTGACATTGCATTTTCCATCCGAATCCACATGGTGAGTGTGACTCCCATATCGCCTTCATGAGTCTTTACAAACCGAAGCACAATCCAGATCATTGAAGATGTGAGCAGCCACACAAATTTGAACACTGCTGCTACTCCTGTACTCACAAATTCCGGATCTGAATTTTCTGAATCTATTTGGAAACATTCCAGCAATAGCATTACTAAAGATTTGGTGAGAAAAATATTCGAATAAACCCAATTGAAATGGAACATCCAGCGCGATTGACTCGACGAAGGTGTCAGATTAACATTCTGTGTGTCAAATATATGTGCAAGCAATCCAAAGTTGGACATTTGCCGGAAGAAAACTTCGTAGAATTTAAATATTTCGGGTTGTCTTGACCTCTGACCTCTTGCATATCCATGGTTCATTTTTGTCTGGAAATATAGTACCTACAAAAATGCTTATAAATACCCAGTGCCTCAGGAACAAGAATCGGGCGGGCTTGGCCTATCAAATTGCGAATGGGAATGGAAGGCATGACTGCCACGCCCGTTTCAATTCGGAAAAATCATATTATTTACTATAAAGATACGAAACACAATCATTATATGCCAAGCAAGTAACAGTTCTGTTCAAATACCTGTATTTAATTAAGGATGCTAGATAATGTACCGATTTAATTCTATTTTATTTACCTCTCCTTTCCATTCTGTATTACGTATTGTATGTATATTTACCCACTTATGACGTGGAATGTGAATATTCAAACTTTATGTGAGGTAATACGAGTGGTTAAACAATTTCGAGCGAAATATTTTGCATTGTTATCTCGTCCATCGCTATCCGTCGATTACGAATTATTTCATGCACTTCAAGGCCGCTTTACGAGTTTAGCGATTTTTGAGCAAAATATGCCTATTTTGTCATTAAGTTTTTGTTAGGACTACTACCAGATTGGTTGTAATTTATACAAATATTTGCAAAATATTTGGCATTTAAAATCGTTTTATTTGAGCAAGACTAGGAATAAAGATAGTTTACTCAGACTTCACTGAATATAACTGTTTAAGTCTTTGGGTACAGGGTGCAGATAACGAATGATTTAGATACAAAACAAATATATACTTATATCAGTGATACATTACATATTACATAACGGCCACTCTAGTATGATTTGGGGTACTTTTCGTTCCATTTATTTCAGCCTTGTAACTGGGCAAACATGTGCTTTATTGGGTTTGAATCATTACTCATTCATAATAGATTAAAAATACAACTAAGTTTGTTAAAACTAGAATATACTGAAGAACCGTTTCACGACTTATACTATGAATTCCAACTGGCTTGAAGGTTAAAGGCAAACACCCAGCAACACGTCGGCGTATTACACCCCTCGTCACCCCTTTAATGTGAGCGAGAAATTTTTTCGATTGATAATTAAGTGTTGCAATTGGTAAAAACAATGAAATATTTAATGCTGCTGCAAACCCACTAATGTACAAGAATAACACAAATTCAAAGAGAGAACTTTCTATACAAATTAAACCATATAAAACAACAGAAGTAGTACAAAAGAAAATAATTTCTAATCCAAATGCTAACTTATTAAAAGCAAAATTGATTCTCCCAACCAAAATCTGAATTCCTTTGTAAATAAGAACATGGGAATAGTCGAAATCCCATCGAACTTTACGACACTTCGTCTCAATAATTTTTGTCAATTTCACAACTGAATAACAAATGCTCACAGCTATATATCCAAATAAAAAGAAAAATACTGTACAACAACCAAACGACATATACGCGAAATAAAATTCAAGGGCTCCAGAAAAAATTCTTAGAAATACCGAAATGAAGTAGTCATCCCAACTCCGTGGTACAAACCAATACAAGAAAAGATGAAATCTTGGATTACGAAATACCATGCTCAGAGTACCCGTTGACCCAGCTGTAATAATTATCCCAAAAGCTTCGAATAGTTTAATCATCGCAGCGGCCCTGCGGCGAAGAACTCCTTTGGATTCTTGATATTCGTATTCTGAAAAAGCGATACGGATTAGGTATGGATTCGTGCATAGGTATTTTTTATTTGATTTTACCTGAAACGTATCGGTTCATTTGAATCCACATCGATATGGTGGTAGCCCACTCATCTGCATGTCGCCTTATGATATAAAACATGGCCCAGTATAGGAGTATTGCAATAAACCAAATAAACTTGAATATAACAACTCCTTGTCGACTCATAAGTCCATTACTTTCGAGAGAATTTGGAAATAAATCGACCAGAAGTAGAAGTGTATTTTTTGTTAAGAAAATGTTGACATAAATCCAGTTGAACTGGAACATGATTCTGGAGAGCTGACTAGTTGATCTGACTAGCTTCATCTTCTTGGAATCAAATTCATATGGCAGAATTCCTAAACTCGAAATTGCTCGAAAAAATAGGTTGTAGAATCGGAAGATTTCAGGAGCTTGGTGTTTACTCGCAAGGCGTGAAATTGCAGCAAATATTTTACCATTTTTAGAGATGTTGGACTGAAGACTAGGCTGGACCGAGGTCCGGTGTACGAGCGGAACATTTTTGAAATTCTTTGAAATTGTTTGTATCAATTGAAACATTTTTAACTTCCAAAAAAGCTGAAATTCTTAGTCGTGTTCTATCACACGAGGTAATTAAAAATAGTTGGAACTCAGTTAAATGCTATAACTGTGTTACAGCACATTTAACAAATCTACTCTGAACCTGAGCTGTAACCTCACTGCATAGTTCCAATCTATATATTTTGCTTCTACAAATACGTGTTCTACAAATACCTTCAATTAATCGGATGATTTAATCTAGCTCGTATCTGCTTTACTCATATCGGTATATAAGAGTATTACTGTGTTAAACCTGCTGCTAAAATATATTTGTTTTATCATCATGTGTCATTTTACGGGATTATTTATTCGTAGTAAAAATTATGCCAGAAGAATTCTAACCGCTTTAAATGCCTTCCTTTCAGCACACCATCAATTTGCATGACAAATAGAAATTCGTTTATAATTCAGTTTATTCGAGGTAATAATATAATAAGCTTGAAATCAGTGGCCAAGTCCAGATAATAATTGTATTCAGGTTATACAAGCGCTTCACGTTTCTTGTATAACACACATTTTGCTCTTCTTGCTTTGCAACATGGAAACATATATAACCAGGTATTTGCATCTGGACCACTGATTAGGACTGACGTCATATCCAGTCTTTTCAACCCATTGTCTTCGAGCATTTCATTGGACTCCCGTATGTTGTATATCGGCAATCGCTGTTCGATTTAGAACTGTTATGTCGTTTAGTTAAACTTGTTCGTCCATCCGCTTTTCCTAACCTAAGACCTAATCTAACATAATTCAAAGAATGGCGAACTGCCCAAGGACTACGACGAAGAAAACTTCTAAATGGAACAGTCATTAAAATCACATTTGGAGAGGCGGTTAGTTGTTGTTTGCAGAATTAAGCTGGGTCTCAATTTGTTGTACGAGCGTTATGCTTCTGGAATTCACCCTATTTAAATCGGCTTGTTTAAATTCAGACATAGTTATGGCTGCGATTGTAGAAACTGCAGAGGACGCTTACAACGCGTTTCCGAATTTAGAAATTAATCTTCAAGTGTTATGTAATTACGTAGATTTGGACAATGAATCTATTGCAGTTTGTCTAAAAGATCTGATCTGCTACAGAGCAGAGCTGAACCAGGAATACATCCGTACTAACACTAACATACGTACTAAGTAATTACAGTATGGAACGATGCTGTTTAAATTCTATTTGCAGGATTATTTGATTTACCTTATATCTTCTCAGTTTTACTTGTCTTGCTTCGCTACCAAACTAACGCTACCAAACTTTATCATTACGTAATTCTGACCGGCTTAGTATAAAATCATGCCTAGATATTGCCTAAAGCTAAAAATATCTCCATTTCAGAAGTAATTGCTTTAGCATAACATTTTAGTCCGTTCAAGCAATGGGTAGGCAATAATTTAATACGTTTTAAAACATTTGGTATATCTTAGTACCTATAAAACCGACACGTTCTGTACAGATTATGCTTATTAATTGTTATATGCAATGGGAAAGAAGCGCAAAGCTATACAATACAGCGATATCCACTTTTCGAATTGCATTGGATTGGACTCCGCTCACTATTTGGCTGGAGTAAATAAGTTTTGAAATATCATTTGAGAACAAGAACAGCAAACCACAGAGGACAGAAAGCAAACTTGGACTTAGCCTATGAGCAACTTGGCGATACAGTCAAATCAATCAAAATTCTTCTCCAGCGTCATTAACTCATTACGAAGCCTTATTTTTTTCAATTCAACATTCCTTCGAGCGACATAAATCCGTGCGCTATTCAAGAAATCCTTGACGTTAGAAAGCTATGAACCCAAATCAATAAAATGGTGTAACATGTCCTCGCGTGCTATGAACAAAGGACCGAAGCCTTGCTCGATTGTACAGCTTGAACCAATTTGCTGGTGACGTCGATTTTGTAAGAGTATAAATCCCAGCTTGACTCCACCATAGCCGTAATATTTGATTCAGCTTGCGGGCAGCACATTCGCTAACAAGGTGAGCACAGAGAACCTACAGAAACTTATTTATAAAATTTTTCCAAACTTTAGAAACTTGATTCTTGATCATAATTGTAATTTGTAATTTCTGGGGGTCAAGTATGCACACGTTTGTTGCTGTAGTCCTGGTCCTGATATCGGTCACCGCTGTCTGGCCGACGCCATTTCCAACCGCAAAACCAGTCCAGAATTGTACTGAAGTTGAGTTAGCGGGATCCAAATTGGCCTACCAAATCTATTTGGAAGACTTGGTCATCGATCCACCCTGCGAAGAAGAATATTGTGTGGCAAAAAAGAATGGTGTAATTCAGCTGAGTGTCCGCTTCACTCCAAAACAAAACGGAAAGGAACTGATTGTCAAGGCCTATGAAAAGCAAGTTGCTGGACTTGCAAATAAATTACTGCAACTTCCTTTTCACGTGAGAATGTTTTCAGGAAACATATTTTATTGTTTTTTGGTAGTTGTATGCATATGATTCCATTAAACGTATGTATTTTCAGACCAGAAACATCTGTGACAAAGAGAAGTACAACGTAACCTGTCCCTTCCAGGCCAAAATCCCTATCCACGCCTTTCGCAAAAAAGGTCCATCCGAAAACATCGATGGATTTCCAAAGCCAATCGACTTCCACGCGATGGTTGTTTTGGAAGATGACGCTAAAAACCTGATGCTGTGCTACACAGTAAAAATCAAGAACGAGTACTATCTTAACAGCTCATAATAATATGCACGGAGATAGCTACTGGCGTTTGCTTTTACAATCAACTCTGTTTCATTCGCGGTTTCAGCCCAATTAAATACAAAATTATTAATGCCTATATCATTAAGGGGATATCTCAGAACCTAAACCTTAAGACGCAGGGTATTGGTACTTCAAATAAATCACGATACTGTAAAGCGTAGACCGACAACATTTTCTTAGCGATGAGACAATAAATAAAGCCTATGATTTACTACACAGACACACCGACAGCAGAGGTTATCCCAGTCCCAGTAGACCTTCTGGTCTAAAATATGGTATTAAGCTTGCTTACAGCATTTTAACGTTGTAATCGATTCTATACAATTATTCTCTACCAACAGTTTTTTTTAAATTTAATGACATACTTTCCTCGTAATAGACGAGAAACACAACAAAATTTGTCAAAACTAGAATATACTGTAGAATCGTTTTTCCGCTGATTCCATGGATTCCAAGTGGCTTGAATGTTAGCGGCAAAAAGCTTGCAACACGACGAAGCATTATTCCTCTCGATGTGCCCTTGAAATGAATGAGTAGGTAATCTTTTCGAATGAAAATTAAACGTTACAATGGGCAAAAAAGTGCAATATTAATTAATGCTGCAAAGTAAGTAATGTTCAAGGATACTACAGTACAACTTCTTGTAATGAATTTTCATTACTTATTAAACCGTAGAGAACAATAGTTGTAGCACAAAAAAAATTGTTTTCTAATCCAAATGCCAATCCATTAAACGTATAATTGATTCCTCCGATTAATAGCTGAAGTACTTTGTATACAAGGACATAGGAATAGTCAAAATCCCATCGAATTTTGCGAGACTTTAGTTCAGTGATTTCCTTTAATTTCAGAACGGAATTGGAAATATTTACAGGAATAAATCCAAATACTAGGAAAAATACTGTGGTGCAGCCAAATGACAATGTTCGTGAAATAAAATTCCAGGGATCCGGAAAAAATCTTGAGAAATACCGTATTTATCAAAACTAAGTGGAATAAACCAGAATAAGAAGAGAGGAAACCATGGGATAAAAAAAAAACCAAAATCAGTGGAACTATTGATAAAGCCGTAACCAAACCTCCAAAATAGCTTGAACAAGTTGATCATTACATCCGTTCTGTGCCGTTGAACTTCTTTGGATTCCTTAAATTCGAATTCTAGGAATACAAGGAATATTAAGAAAAGGGGTCATAAATAGAATATTGTACAGATAACTAAAATTATTACCTTACAGGCGGCCCGCTGAGTATAATATGACCCCTGCGAGTATCGCAGGAAGACAGGCTGTCGGTCTCATCGTGGAATAACAGATATATGTAGATAGGATTATTTATTTTTACCTGAAACATAGCGTTCCATTTGAATCAACATCGATATAGTTGTTGCCCACTCATTTTCGTGTTGCCTCAAGAGAAAGAACGTGACCCATAAAATAAATACAGTAACAAACCAGACAAGCTTAAAAATAATTACGCTCTGTCGGCTCATAACTCCAGTAGTGTCTTCAAAATTATTTGAAAAGAATTCGACCAAAAGTAAAAGTGTATATTTTACTAAGAAAATGCAGCTATAAATGCAGTTGAAGTTGAACATGAAACTGGAAAATATTAAGTTGATTTGACTAGTTTAATCATCTGTGAATCAAATTTATATGTCAGTACGCCTAGGCGGGAAATTGTACGGAAGTACAAGTAGTAGGATCTAGAGATTTCTGGGTTTAATCGTTGACACTTCATTGTTCGTAAAACAAATCTTGCAATTGACTTACATTTATTTCCTGTTTTTCTTAGGCTTGACAGTGATCAGTTGCACGGAATTCTCTGATTTTGTTTGTCTACATTCAAGCATTGTTGGTTTTAAAGCTTTAAAAAATTCGAAGTTATACAGCCTCACACGTATCCAAATTCAGAATATTTACCGTTGGTCAAGCAGATGTGGTCTGAAATTTCTATTTGGACTACAGATTGGCCAATAAAATACTTGTAAAATTACATTTAATGCTCTTAAAGGTTATTTACAGAATGATTCGATTTATGTCATATCAGCATTAGGTACTCGTAATAGGACTAGGTAGATATTATAAGAAATGTGTTTGCTATATCATGATGTAATTTTATACTCACATACATACTATTTATACTCACAGAATTTACAAACCTCAAAATGTTTCAATTTCAGAAATATCCATATGGAATTATTTGGTCAGAGCAGTTTAGTAGTAAGATCAAGGTATTTGCTAAGGCTGCCATTTAAACTGCCCATAATTAATTCAAAAAATGTCCATAGAGAAAACAGGTTTTGTCCATAGAAGGTTT
>JAQFYT010001728.1:0-15202 GCA_034694925.1 Ceratophysella denticulata
TCATTTGGTCGTATTTATATTGTGACAGACGGACGGAAAGTACAATCACATATAGCCCGACATAGTCGGTCTAATAAGGCAGTAACTGTAACTGGCCAATGTATGAGTAACATACCTAAGAAAACTGTGTTCCTAGTTCCCGTGAAGACCTGATAAGTGACTGTACTGTTCTAAATCAAACTGGGTCCATCCACTCGGATGTCCGCAACGGATAACAAAACGAAGTGGGATTGTATTATCGCAGCAGTGTAACGGTAATGGTTGCTATCTAATATCGTGAAATTGTAAAAAAGTTGATTAGGTTCTCTTCCTTAAGGAAATTGGCACACAAGTCTTTGTTTCTTATACAACAGTTTATTTCCGCATCAACTTAATCATTAATTTGTGTTTACATATGCAAACCTCTCCATTTTCTTATCCACTGCGGACATCCGAGTGGAAGGACTAATTTGGGTTAGAACACGTTAGAACAGTAGGTTGTTTCGAATTTGCCTTACTTATTAGCTTTACACCTTTTAAGGCCAAATCGTTGTCATGGTTCAATGTCGGTATAATTCTTTTCCGATGTATTATTCAATCTTATGATGAGTAGCTAAAAGGAGTACCTATACATACCCTGCATAACTCTGTACTCTCAGTTGTCATTTGTCATCATTTAAATAGCGAATACTTGAGTATTTTAGCCTTTAATTCCAGATTGATCGTGGGACAGTGCATTTGTCAGCCAACACATAATATAGTTTGTTGTTATAGAATAAATAAACTGTACCTGCTGCTTCAGCTATCATTTTCAAATTTCCGACATGGCTAACCACGATTTGAAGATCATGTTTATGGAACTGGACAAGAACTCAAGTTACAAGCAACTCAGCCATAAGACCTGGCTGGAATCCAGCTCTTCGTCCTGCCGTTCTAGCACTAAGATATTTCTGTGGGCTGTCAGTGCCTTAATTGTATCCTTTCTTCTGAGCCTCAACTACGTAAAATTAGTGCTTCATCTGGACTTGATCTCGGCTCTCACTTGCGCCGCCATATTCTCTGGCTTCACAGCCCTCCTGACCAGCCTGTCCATTAAATGCCGAGCAATTCTGCTTATCTGCATCCCGGAAGCATTTTCCAGAACCGGACTCATCTTGGCGACGACTGTATTATACTGGCTTGCGGCTACAGGCCCAGTCAATAATTGCATTCACAATTTAGGTGAAATTCAAGGAATGATCAACTGTAGCCAGAACTTAGCACAATTACAACAGCTGCAATTTGCAGAAGCAATTAAACTTGCGAATGACGAAGCAGTGCGTGTAATTCTTGGTGGAGCTACCAAAGCCGCCTCCTTCGGTGACACCATAACTGCTCGAATTGATAAAGTCGCTGAAGCTCTTGACATTCAGGCAAATCTAACCAACTTGCGGGAATTGTTCAAAGTCCGGGTGAATCAGGAAAGAAATGAGCTGACTTCACTGAATACGACCCTCAATTTTACTCAAATTAAGAATTCAATTCGCCAGGACATTGACGAGAAGATTGACAAAATAACATATGTACATGGATTACTTCGGAACCTGATTCCATTGACGCTAGTTTTTCTCATTGTAAAGGCTTGGATGTTTCATTCAAATTACCTCAAACAAATATCTATCGGTATTTTGGACAGGAAAATTCAGATTTCGATGATGACTACATTGATTGATACGCTTCGATCTATCCTGATGCCGTTGCTCACATTTGGACCAGTTTTACTCTTTGAATTTGCTCTCACGTATTCTCTCCACTTGGTTAGCCAGCACTCCAACGTTACACTGAAGGCCAGCGGTGGGCTCGACTTTTCTGCCCGGATTGAAGGGGGTCAGATTCTGGGGCCTATTTACAAAGAATTGTTCGAGGATGTCAAGCTCAAATCTCAGTATGAATTGGAAACTTCGAGTGTCAACTGTTTACCGAATATTGCGGAGTCTTCGTCTTTAGCTGTTTTGATTCAGTTTGGAGTAATTATTGTTTTGATGGGATGCCTGAGTTTTGGTGGTCAGTATTGGCTACAGTATCGAGCTCATTTGTTGGATTGGGTCTATTCCCAATTTCCAACAAAATAATTAGTGGCAAACGTGAATATAATTGCATTATATTTATATTAGCTCGTATCAGTACATTATTAAGCTATAATTAATTAGACCAATTCTGATTGTACACGTTAATGATAATGAAATTGGATGACCATTTTAAAACAAATTTTAGATTCAAGCGGCGTATCTGTAATGTTTTAATATTAGTTATAAATAATTTGCCAGGTACTTAACTAGATATTTAGTTTAAGTTTGGATTATATACACTCAAGTAATTTGCTGTGGGAGAACAATTTGCTTACTTTATTTATATTATATATACCCTGGTAGTTTACCAGGGTATAAAATACTTTATTTAATAGTGTATGCCTTTCTTTGTGTGATTTTCCGAAGTATGGGCTACAGTTGGACCGGAAGGTTACGTGCCACCCTGTACATAAATTGACAAAATATACGACACAATGCGTTAGACGATGATTGTTCATAAGAAATCACGAAATTTGCATTGAAAATAAAATACAGCCTCGTTTATATCTCATGACAAGGAAATAGCGTCTTATTTCACCGAACCGGACTGCAAAGTCCACAAAAGAAAGCCGAGTAATCCGAGGCTGTATTTGAGCCATCCAAAGGAGAGCATAAATAAAGTATAATCTCCTGTGTCATTAATATGTATGTTGTTACATGGAGCGGCGGAGAATTATACGACAGAAAGAGGAAATTGAGGAATCGTGAAATCCGGCTTCTCATTTCTGAATTCTGAAGTTTTTGTCCAAGAGAAACCAACCGGGCAGAGCTAGGCTAGTAAAACGCACAGAATGTAATGTAAATATGTTGTATAAATATTTCAGTTTCCAAAACTCCGTTTTGGACATTATAGAGAACTTCATAGATAGTCTGACTTATGTTCTTGATTTTGTGTTTCTTCTGGTTGAACAGGGCCTTAAACTCCGGAAACAGCGGAGTACTGGAGACATTGACAAGAAGGGAACGAACGCGAGTACGAGCATTCGATCCACAGCCTCTTCCGCATCTTGGATGAGTAATGACTCCGCCCAATCGGCTGTCACTTCCGGATCTCATCACACTGACTCCAACGCTTCTTTTGTTGTCGAGGTAAGACTCCACGTAACTACACACGACTCAGCTCAGCCCTTCAACACCGGACAAAGTACAGATCAGAAACAATTTATTTGATTTTTCACAGCTTTCAGCTGGGATATACGATATACCATATACAGGGCGATCCCATGATCGCTTACTTTCTTCTTATTTAACGCAACGGTAAAGGCTGCGCTAGTTATTGACATAAAATTATTTTTGAAAATTTTGAAATGATCCAATTTTTGTAAGCAACACGAATACATACCCTTATGAATTTGCATACCTAAATCCTATGTACCGACTGTTCCAAAAGTCCCGTACACCCTTTGTTTACGTTTGTTCCATACTCGAGCAACATCGTCTGGGTGTATCACAGGGTGTTTCAGTGTCAACGCCATCTATCATGTCAAGAGGGTAAAACATGCTGTCATATGAAACTTCTTTCATTCCGGGTTGGGCGGAAAATTTCAAACTTTCGGTATTCATTAAAGTCAGCATACTGCAATATTATTAGCTATCGTTTGTCTTTCATTAGTTCAGTAGGCTTAGTTCGTTCGCTAGTAAGAGTTAATTCAACTAATTAAAATTAATCGTCTAACACCACAGGTTTAGTAGTTACACAATATTCATTCCTCTGTGCAAAACTGTCTTGTTCAGATTTAAATAGTTGTGTTCTGAAATGTTAAATTGGTTTAAAGTAAATATGTAACGGTAATAAATGAATGTTTCTCAGAGTCGAAACGGATCAACCCTGTATATTTACATAATATGGTCGAATTTATACTATCACCATGGCAAAACCAGTCAGGGGTGTACGGGACTTTTGGAACAGGCGGTACATAATAAAATAATAAGCTATTCATGACCTAATAAGTTCGAGCATGGGGTATGTAGGGTTGCGTCGCGGGGTCAAACCGAACCGGCGAGGGGTTAGCTTCTCTCCCCCGTACGCTGCAATACACTGCGGCGTAACGTAGGTTGCTTGCCTGTTTGCGCTGACTAGGTTAATTAGTCTTCGCTTTTACGCGACCACTAATCGTGATTTACAATATGCAAATATTGGAAGAGGGGCCTTTGGCCTTGATACTTCATCACCCGAGTTGAATAATTACGTAATACGGTCAAAATCGTGGAATCTGGACAACGTGTTTATCTCTAACTGCCTCATTCGTTTTGTTAAATGTTTAGTCTATGTATGGTTATCTCTCTCTAACTGCACTAATTACACCATCTCCGTTAAAGCTTAACTCCGAGACTTGCGGTTTGCCGCTTTCGATTCAGGGTGAGACTATCTAAGGTACAATATTGAAATACAGATGTTTGATGAATTTCCATCAATTCTAATTATTCCAGGAGCAGTCTAACAGCAGTAGGCGCGGTTTTGGCCCAAGCGGCTGAGTAACCTCACTCTTTAAACATACATACAAATTATTAATATTTGCAGTTGACCCGTTGACCGTAATTGAATTTGTGTTAAATATACTCACTCACACATAACACATGCGTACATCAAGACTGGGAGCGTTAATCAAGCATTCATATTTCAATATTGTAGATGGTCGCACCCTGAATTCATAGCCCTACACTGCATGTCTGTGCCGTTAGTATTTAACGGAGATGATTTAATTCGTTTAAATAATAATTCTAATTAATAGGAACACTTTACGTTGATCACGATTAACCGGCGAAAAAAATAAGGCAGCTCTACCTTACGCTAATGGTTGACAGTCGACTGCCCATTGCCTATCCTCATCTTCCCTTCCTCCCACTCGCACTCTGATCTCCCACCGAAATTCCGCTCTGACTCAGACTCACCTTCACACCAAGGCTAATTATGCCTTCACACCGTATTGCGTGCTCTAAGGTTTTTACCAAAAATTCAATTTCTCTTGCCAAGAATCTTCCAGAGTGTTAGTAATTGTTTGAAACATTTTACTACTTTGTAAAATTAGAATGTAAATATGCTTATTTCGTCTTTGTAGCTTCAATGAGATTGCGTTTCGCGTTGATCGTTGATGTGTTAAGTTTTCGTGTGTAATGTTAAATGCAAGAACAAAATATGATCCTGAGCCGAACGAGACAATTCTTTTAATTCTCCGTTTGGTCCTTTCGGTAGTTACAACGAAGTTCCAATGGATTTACAAAGCCAGGCGTCATCCTTCCCGGCACTTCAACCTGTGAAGGACAAACTCCGAGCCCAACAACAGTTACCAGCAAACATCTTTCAACTGAAAATTCTGAAAAACGCGTGTTTACACCGTCCGGCCTAACAAGGTATGGTATAAAGTTTAATGACTCTGGGTTAACGGGTTAAGTGCTTATTCTCAAACTTTACTCGCTGATTTTGATTCTGTCCTGACAGTTTGTGTTCTACAAATTATTCATGTTTAATTATTTCAAACGTACAATAATTCTTAGTTTGTACGATTCATGTGTTTCAGCCAATCCGAATCAAGGAACTACGGAAGTCGAGTGAAAGCTGGTAATGTAGTATTTCGGTATAACTGCAAAGATTCTTTGATTGGGAATGGGAAAGATCCGGATCCGAAGCATATAAAATGGGAAGTCGTCTGTGGTAATGCTTGGAAAGCTGATTCCGACTTTAAGGTGAGTCCTAGAGTCCGGATTATAGCTTTGCTGACTTGATAGAACTTGGCAGTACCTGGTTGGGTCACTCTGGGTGTATATGTTGCAATTTGCAATGAATATGAAGGATTTTATATTATTCTTTCCTTTATCTTTATAATATCCTTTCTTATATGTAAACTAAAGACATAGGTACATTATTATGTGGAAGCTAAAATAAAATGTTGAACCAACAATATGAAGGAAGACTCAGCATATCTAATAATCATAATGATTGGAGTACAATGTACATCTATTAACCTATTTTTTTAATTCGGGTTCAAGGTTTTCAACGTAAATTGAGAAATGTTAGACTTCCATAAGTTAGAACATCAAATAATAAATGAAATCGGTCGGTGATCCTAAATAAACGGAAGTGAAGCGGTAGGCGATGGTCATTTCACCGACAATCGTGGAAATATTTCCTGTATCTTGTAGTGCTTTTAAAGTTTTTGAAGGAAGCTTTGCGTTTTGTCCAGGATTGATAGCCGTAGCCGATAATCAAGCCGAAATTCCAAACAGCATATATTTTTCACCCAATCCGGCATCAAACTACCACATTTGGACCTTATGTCTCGACGTTCGTTGAAATGGCCAGTCTGGTACAACCCGTGTAGTTCATAGTTAGGATCGCCGATTTGGTTTTATTTTTTTTTAGATTGATAGGTCTTTCGAAATCAAACATTATCCAGTGTACATTCTCCTGAAAACTTGCTCGAAATACCATAATTACAAAAATGATTCCATATTCCATTTATCAATGCTAAAAAAGTACTGAAGCACAGTGTTCATGGGATACTCCTAAATGTTTGCATTAAAATCTGATTTATTTTGTAAAATATTTTGGTGGACTAAGGGACAATTTGAAATGGGGACGGGAGAGTGTAGTGTAGGGAACAAATGCACTTTAGCGAACTTGAAGCTTGTGAATTGAATTTGTTTTTGTAGACTCCCCTACTACTGGGTATCTCAGATTTATTAATTATTAAATAATAATATTTAATATTAGACCATAACAGTTTTAATGTATTGCAAATGTCAATGCGAAGGCTGAAATAACTTAGCTTAACTTATTTAGTCGATATGTGGATTTTACTTTCAATAATGAATTTATTACACGAAAGTAATAATACCTAAGAGATGTGCATGAGGGAAAATCTTTGCATTCAAAAAATTAAGTATGTGATATTAGTTTATTGCTAACATACTGAGAGAAAGATGTGGTGAGACGGCTCGGTGACGTTCACCTCGGTAAATTTTCACTGCAGACAAAGTCCGCCATCTTGTTCAACTTAGCCTGTAGGCTACAGTACGTGGGCGTGGGCATGAGCAGGACTTTGGCATTCCAAATAATTTTCAACCATATTTGCTATGTACTAAGGCTTCGGACTTCTGAATAAAGTCTCATTCTAATTTTATGTGCCAGACCTGAAATTAATAAACTGTCCAACGCACCAAAACATATTTGATATGGACAAGACCGACAGATATACCATATACTTGACTTTAAAAAGATAAACTACGAATGTTTATGTTGTGCAGTATCTGTATTTCAGGCATTCATTATTCATAGAAATTCCTATTCCATTCATAAATGCATTGTGAATTGTGCCGGTGTGAAGGTCTTGGTATTAGTATGTCTATATGCTGTTGGGAGATGACTAATGTGGTCTTCTCATTTACTCCCTCTACCATTTCCTGTATTCGTGGAATCTAAGAAATCCGTTGAAATGAATCATTGGAATTGGTATTATACTACGAACGACGAATCTTATCACAATGGGACGGAAGAAGTTTCATACTTTGCCAACGGCTTAGGCTTGTCTCTTGTCTTTCAAAGTACCTACTCACCCGAAAAACATCGTTATATCTGAGACTGTATTATGCTGCAAAGACGAAAAATAAGCATTTTTACATTTTTTTTTACATTTAAACTTCGAATTCACAAAACGCGATTCGATTTCTAAACATCCTGTTTTCCTCAAGTGAATTATTTTGAAGAGGCCGAAACGGAAGTCTCAGAATAGACTTGTTTGAAAATGATGGTGAGAAACATAATGCGATGTAAATTATTTTACAGTTAAAACAGTAGATTTAGTCGGGGTCAGTTTTCGCCGGGAACTCTCTTCGCAGCACGATACTTAATAGAAAAGAAAAAGAGTAAGCAGTAGGCCGTAGTAGTTCAATTTGAATCCCTGAAATCCTACCCTTTTTTAGCCTAGTCTTTCCTGTGTAGAATTAGCTTTTCTCCGAGAGGCAGCTCTTGGTACTACGTTGACGATTTGAATAAATGAAATTATGATTATATTATAACATTCTTACATTACCGGCTATTGTTGTGTAGGAAGAAAATAATTAACTAGACGCTTACACCTGCATCCTGCATACTTGCCAATGAAATGAAAGTATGTATGTTGGAAATTTTCTACTCGTACATATGAGTTTTTTGTCCATTTATTTCGAGTTAAACTAAGAATGTAATTTTGTGATTGTAGGGAATGCATTAATCAAGTGTGTGAGTCGGCTGGTTTGAAGTCCGTTGACAGAAAAAGAAAGGTAAGACGCCGTACTTACATCATTTGTATGTCGTATATTTTATGTTTATTTAATTGAGTTATGTAACAGTAAATAATTTTTGGTTCCACGTTATGTTGTGTAGTATTGTGACGAATATTGTTGCTTGTTGTTTGCCAAATGTTAAGTGCGTAATTATAATTCTTCTTGTTCTTGTTGGATGAGCCAACTTTTACATTCGATAATCGTCGTGTGTCGTGTGTGTGCTATAATACCTATAGAGAACAGTGAGAATAGCCAAAACGAGAAAATGAATAAACGATGCAATATGTATATATGGAAAATACTGAGTAAGCAAGAACATTGTCCTTGTTTATTTCACTCCAAATTTCAAGTAATTACATTAGATACAATAGAATCGCCTTTGTTTTGCAGGCAGTTCTATAGGTAATGTTTGAACGCCACTGCCACTGCTATTTTACTGCACATGTTATATTTAGGGAGTAGTGGTTTAATTTTTAACAATAGACTCGTAATTGTATCTATTGTAGATTGACCGGAGACTTGCACGAATTTTGGGTCTTCGTCCTCGGCTTGAACATGCAGGCTCGGACGTCCGCCTAACAATTACAAGTACTTGTCTGAAACTAACCAGTTTAGAGACGGGATGCGTGATTGCTGTCCATGATATGCCAAATATATCATTTGCCTCTGGTGGAGATGTGGTATGTTGACTATGATTTTAATTGCGTTCACTCTCTATATTTAGTTGAGATAAATGCTAAAAAATGTTTAAATAACTAGGTCAGGTAATTAACACAGCGTCGTGTTTTTTATTCTATTCAATATACTGTAACTGAAAACCTGTCTAAAATTTTACGTTGAGTACTGACAATGCAGCTTTTCGATTGATTGATTGACCTTTATTTAAGTGTATATCCAAGTTACAGGGTTTCCAGAATAAAAGTACTTAATTAGAAGGGTATACAGTAACGTGTCTGGTTGCCCCTGCCCCTAATTCTCAAGTGTTATGTCGATTTTGGCTCTTGACTTTTTCACGCTATTGAATTTCAGACCATGCTTGATTTTGTGGCGTACGTAGCAAAAGATTCTATTGTGGGAAGAGCTTGTTTTGTTCTCGAATGTGGCAGTGGACAAGCCCAGGATGTCATCACAACGATTGGCCAAGCCTTTGAGCTCAGGTTTAAGGAATATCTCTCGAAGCGACCTCCGGCTCCCAGGCAAGGCCGTGTACTTATACTTGCGCGGTTTTTCTATTTTCAGGGCAAACATTGTATGGAACTGCAATGGTTTTCTCTCCTCTAGGGTGCAAAGTGACGACCCGGAATACTACAATGATTTGCCTGGAAAAGTACCTCCAGATATTCCAGATCAAGAGTCTAGGCAACCGTTGGGAAATGAGGCTGCTGGTGTGGGAGAAAGCGGTGGTGCTGGGAAGGTTCTTAGAACCAGGGAAACTCCCACGCTTACCCTGCCATCGTCATCAGACCGAGGTAAGTCAATGTTCATGCCCAGAGGATCACGAATCACGAAAACTGGGTTTTGCGAGTTGCGAATTGAGAAATAAGCTCCTGTTCAGTTCCGAGAGGTCTATATTTGTTTCTATTATCCATGTATCTCATCCTAATGCTCTTATTTTGAGAAAACCTATGCAGTATCCAGTCACTATTCCATTCTGTTCCTGGATCTGGATTCGTGATATCGATATAAAAGCTTATTTACTTTCTCGAACACTTCGATTTTTGATATGTGCTTGTACACTGCTACTGCGCAGGTGTGAGTGTGAGGGTCTATATATGTATGTATGTATATTTGAGGAGTGAGGGTCTAACATCTGTTACGAAAGGAAGGACATGAAACTCCTAAAGACCACATAGCTGCCTACCTGCAATTTACCATTTACCCAATTCTTGAATTGTACAAGAGAGCTGTACCAAAAGCCGCTGGACACTTTCTCAATTGAGTTGAGATGTGCGAATTTTCACTCTCGCCTCCTGCGGAAGACGATAATAATGAACATCGATTTTTCGTTTAAACAACATGCAAACGTAATAATGATAATTTTTAGCAAGTTCGTTGATTCCATATTCAGAGGTTTTCCGCCTACTTAGGTGGGATAATCCGGCTATGGTTCATTGGAGAAAGTGTCCATTGACTTTTACTGGATCACCTGGATTGATTCCATTCTATGTTCCATGCTATTATTTTGTTTAGCAATGTATTTTCTTCCTTTCACAGAAATGAGTGTCAACCTTATAGACTTTGAAGCCCCAACACCGCCAGCATTTGGACCGTCCAACCGGGATCAGACACTGGAATCGTTTCTCTGTGGAAATAATTCCCCTCCACCTACAGAAGTAGATGTTGGTCCACCCCCTTCACATGACCCTTTTGACATGCGTATGTATGGTATTCCATTTTTTTTTCTATTTGATTTGTGCGCGCATACGACTTCAATTAATACTTTATGTAATGAATTTTATCTTCTCAATGATAGTTTATGCGAGTTGCATTTACTTTGCCATATCATACTACAGGTAGGTCTTAGCTTAGTAACTATGATTTTCAGTTGTGCATGTTTTTCTCTTAGAACCGTTTGTTGAAGCGTTACCGGAAGCAGAAGCAGAGGTTGTTATAATGTCAGCTGCCGACCAGAAGGCTCAATTAGAACCCGAACCTTGGTTTCATGGGGTGATCAGTAGAAGTGATGCTGAGGCACTACTTCATCATGTAAGAGCAGAATGGTTAAAGCTAGAATTAGTGCCTAATATGTATTCATCCAAATTAAAATAGACAAACTGTTATGCTCTAGGATGGAGATTTCCTAGTGAGAGAGTCGCAAACTTCTCCTGGTCAGTATGTTCTGACCGGATTGCAGAATGGATCTGCAAAGCACCTGCTCCTTGTTGATCCTGAAGGAGTGGTAATGAGAATGATTTTATTTTTGTTGGACAACCGTAACCTTCCTTATTTCGAATGGACTCAGTATGTTCTTAACCGTAGTTGGTAAGCACTAACAACTAATTTTGGTTTGGTTCAAATAGGTTCGTACAAAGGATAGAACATTTCAGAGCGTCACGCATCTGATTCGACATCACAGCGACAACAGTCGTCCTATTATATCAGCTGAAAGTTTGGTGCTTCTCAGACATCCTATTCCAAGAGTTATATCACCGTAAATAATCATATTAAGTATTCAACTATGTACATAGCATCGTATTGTACTGTATACACGTTCTCGTTTAACTCCATCCTGGATACCCACTTGCCAAAGCGAGCACATTCAGCCCTGCAACAGTTTTACAACGTTTTAATTTATAATCTTACACATGCACTAGCTACGAATATGAATCATGTCCATAATTTGAAGGTGTACTTTTGAGCTTGTTGAATGCCCAATTGCTTAATCCTATCATAAATCGTTATCCATTTTAATAGGTTGATATTAGGTTTTCTCCAGCAGAAGCTGTACTTACAAACTTATTTTGAATAACTTTTAATATTGTAGTTTCTATTTGTTCTTATACTTATTCCTTTCCTACTTCCACTTTTACGCGATGCAACCATTTTACTGCTCTTTGTGTAATACTGAGGAAAATGTCATCGCTAGACCTACTAATAGCCATAAGTATCAAGGTCATGAATGTTCCTTGCCCCCTTCCTGTGTGGCGTCTCACAACGTTTGCTTTTTTGAAACGTGATATTACTAAAGCGAGACTGTATTTCTCAAAAGTGGAGCAAATCTCATATTTAGAATATATTTGTATTTTTGTCCTGTTCTTAACCTAAGTTAAGTAAAAGAAAAAATAATATTAATTGAGGGTACAGCGTGCAGTATTGACCTGACTGATGTTTAATATATGTTCAGATGTGTAGGTTGCACACGCACAGTCCCCAACTTGTGTTTGGAAAAATTCTTAACTATTTATGTTCTGTTCAGCCATAATTAATTGGATTTGTTGTACTCTAGTTCGTCTAGTGCTAGTGTCTTCCAGTTCCAGTTTAGTCAAACCGCAGTTTATCCAACACAACGCTTGTGTTCAACTGATGAGTCAATTACTTACAACAGGAACATATGCTTGTCATTTGTCATTGTCTTGTATTCTTAGTTCGAGTTCGAGTCCTTTTTATTAAGATGGAATATACCTATTCAAGGAAACCGAAACCAGCAGTAGATTGGCTGGATTTCTCAAAAATTCCAAGGCGACGACGACGAATTCAATTACTCTGTAAATATCTTCGAGCTTTCCTCTTGTGGGCAACAATTGGGTGCCTTTGGATTTTACAAGTCTGGTGGTGATTTCTGTGCTGCATTTCCTACACGGTCATACTGTGTTAATGTAAACAACTCAACCAGACCCTCCACGGTTTATAAACAGTTAGATAAGTGGATTCTGAGAACTGAGAACCATCTACTACATGAAATACTTTAGACAAAATTTTGTAATCTGTCATGGCTTTATTTATAAGTAGATTATTTTAATGATCGTATATAATATAGCTGTGATTCAAACACACTACCTACGCTAAACCTACTTCAAGAGTGCATTAATTTAATATTAACCACACATATTATTCAAGTTTGAAAAATCTGTGAGATACTAATAAATAAGGTTCGAAAAGTATTTATACACAGTATACGCGTTGAAGTTGTGCATCTTATCATTATCTGAAACGTAATTGTAGAGCAATTCAGATCAAGCTGCCATATCCATTTCCTACTGATATTTTAACTCAGTTATAATCTGGTACCGTACCAACCAAACCACCTCTGGCAACTTGCAACAATTGATATGGTAATTCAATTTTTATTCATTTGAGGAGTTCACGAAAACGATCAAATCGACAAAACACTTACCTATTGTAGTTATAAAAAAGCAGTCCGTTTGACCCACCTGTTGGTGTAGAGCTTTAGTACAACGTCTTTCGAGACCCCTCTAATCCTTACATTCGATCAATCACGTGATAATGAGTAAATCAAAAAAGCGAATCAATATTTTTCTGGCCTAATTTAAACAAGTTTTGGCCTAAACTTTTTGACAAGTTTTGACCTAAAAGAACGACGTTTTCAGGTTTTTCATTGATTTTATGGAAATTAGTTACGTGATTTATGCTGAGAAAGGTTAGATTAAGTGAATTCAGGTATTAGGTTTAACAAGCTGAAAAAAGATGAAAACGTCGATTTTTTAGGACAAAACTTGTCAAAAAATTTAGGCCAAAACTTGTTTGAATTAGGCCACTTAAATTGACACCCATAAAAAGCTGATTTGTTATCGGTTGTTATTAATTGGTTTGGTGTCCTGGTTTGGACGATAAATTGGAAGAATTGTCGGAAATTTATCTTTCCCATTCCTGGGAATAGTTCCATTGGTTCCGTGACTCAGTTTCATCATCCCATTTTCATCCTGGGTTCCAGTTGATTCTCGGAGTGGGTATGTGGCAATCATAATTGGAAGCTGAAGCTTAATCTTCTTGTCCAAACTTTTGGGGCTTATGATGAACTAGAGCAAAAGGAATATCCAAATATGTATTTCAAAACCATATTAAAAATCAACCATTGCAAACAGGTTTGGATCATTATTGGATTCAAACGTATCCAAACCAATGCAATTTTGATATGCTATTCTTTTGAATTAGGAATTACGATTGGGAAATAGACGCTATTTGTTACACGATGTTGCTGGTATTTCTACCTGCACGAGAGCTAGTGATCCATTGTGGTAGGGTTAGATAAAGATAAAACTTGCATGCATGCAAGGGAAAACCGAACCTATAACCCGAATTATGAAAAATTCCATGGGACTGCCTGCCCAGCACATCGCCTCATAACATCAAGAAAAAAATAGCGTCTCTTTTCTTGTCGATTGGAAAGCTCGGAACCGCGCGTTACTTCATATGTCCAATTATTTTCCATGAATCAGTCAACACCATTCCAATTCCAACTTTGAACTACCAAGCTTTAAAAAATGAATTGTCTTGTCTAATTTTTAATTTTCACGTACCATTAGATCGTACTGAATTCGAATCAGATGACATCCCCTTAGATTTGTCGGTGGAAGTGGAGGGACAAGGAGTTTTTCGTTGATCCATTCATCTTTATGCCTTGGTTTGATTTTCCCTTTGCTGAAAGTCGACAAGTCCCTGTGTTCTGTTTGAACTACTTTCCCCCGTGCTGTATATTGAATTGTCTGTAAAAGTAAACAAGTAGGTGGTAAATACTTTCGGGCGTTTTAAAAAAATAAATGTGTGTAGGTATGTATAGATTATCATTATGTTGGTACCAAATACTAACTTAAGTTTAAAAAAATAGAAATTGATTAGAGCAATATTGAATTTGACATAATAACCTTAATTTAACTCAGAATTTATACCCTAACCTCAGCTATGTAAACCAGAAATGGCGGCGTAAGGTGAGAAGCGTCAGCGACAGGTAGGTGTGGTCGAAGATCGCAGTTAATTTAGCGAATTTAATACGGGGAGCATCGCATTGTTGCAAACTGTATCGTCTACGGATATCAATTTCATAGCACTACATTATTGATATTATTAAGTAGGAATACTTCATAACGGAGAGACCCTTCAATCAGGGGTCAATTCATTGCCGAAAAATAACTTAAAGGTTGTACAGAAACTCCGTTTCACACAATGTTAAAAGAATTACCCTAGAAAATATGGTAGGTAACATAAATTAACACATCATGGTTAATAATTGATTTTTTTCGAATATAGACAATGCAATAGTTAGCACTTCCCCGCGGTTAATGTCCATTGGTATGTTATGTCTAGCTTGTCATTCACTAGGCATGTGGCTCCCTCCCGGTCGCCTTAGTACATACGATAACCAAGGCAAGAGATGTGTAGCACGAAATTTGGCTCTG
>JAQFYT010001729.1:0-15196 GCA_034694925.1 Ceratophysella denticulata
ACCGTAAACAAATCCAGCTGGAGATCGATAAAGTCGAGTTCGCAAATTCTGACCAAATTGACGGGCCTTGTTCTCTGAGTCCCGAAGGTGGTCAGTTCCCCGTGAGCAGCACTGTATAACTCAAATACAAACATATAGCACAATGCTAGCTACATTAAACAAAGCGTCACTAACTTCACTGTAGTTAAATTATACCACTTAAATAATCACTGATTTAAAAAAATTTAAAAACACCTGAAACGGGCGTATTTATTCGTTTAACTCGAACTGTACATATTTGAACTGAATTTTTCATCGTCAAATCGTCGTTTCCGGAAAAGTCGTAGAATTCCCGAATTCACTAAGTAATATTCCTATGCTCTCTCTACCTTGCCTAAGTATCCTTAACTTCTTGGTGATGACAGGACATTTTTTTTTTCTTCCGTGTCAACTTTCAAAAGCTGGGGCTCTTTAGCTTTTGGAAGTCAACTCTCAAGAATGTCATTCTAGTCCTATGTGTATGTAGTAGTACTCCTGCTAGCTTTTTCTTTCCTTAGTAACCCAACTACCCCGTAGCCTATTTAGAGCTCCTATAATGCTCTGAAATATGAGATTATTATTACGCTCACACTACTTCCAAAACTAATTTAAGTCCAGGCCAGGGCTCTGGTATGGCTCCGGGAGCCTCTGAGGGAGGATAGGGAAAAAGTTTATTACTCTACCCAGTAAACATATACCTTCTACAGATACGCACACCTTAGCATTTACAATATACACTATCCACCTACTACTGTACTCCAAACTTTCACTCCGTTTAATGTGGGAATTTCTTATACGAGTTTTCTATACGCTACCTTAAGTAGTACACAACTTTATTATTTGCATACGTGCAGTTGAGACTTGTAGTGCCAGAGTTAATTAAAAAATCTAAAATGGTGCATTACTTTATTACTCAGAGGCTCTTCAAAAAAGTTTTTTGAAATTGGGATTAAATATCGGCTAAAAAGTTGATACTACCCTTACTCTACAGATTCACTCAAGTTACTTATTTAGCTTTTTTTAGTTCATTATCAAATTCCGTAGAGTGAAAACGGATATGGTTTTATGGCCTGTAGCCGTTGTAATACAACTTATACGTTGAGGTACCAATCTATTTTGGTAGGTACTGAAGAAAACTTCAATTTTCGACTTCTCAACGGAAGAGATCGAGCGTCAATTGGATGGAGAAAGTTGAGATGGGAAGTTGAAAAAAAAAGCAATAAGGTTGAAGACAGAATAAATGAATGCTATTTCTGAGTAAGCATCGTGTGCCACACGATGCCAGGATGATTTTATGCTACTTTTATAGAGAAAACATATGATGCGAAAGGAAAAACTCATCAACTGTTGAACGTTAAACTGACTACTTGGAATCGAGAGTAATGCAGATTAGGTAGGGAGTGCGTTTCTAAAAATAAATTATACCTTGTATCACTTCCAAATATCTAAATGTTGAATGTCAAATGGGATGAAATGACGGAATAAAATGAGCTTTTCAACTCTTCCACAAAACTCTTCATTAAGTAGTTTCATAGTTAGATATCATTTCAGACAAACATTCGTTTAAATTGAAGATTTCCAGTCAAGGATTCAGAGCTGCAGAGGATAAGAATTTAGCACATGACGTCGTCATAACTTACTGGTTTTTTTGCAGTTCTAGTTTGGCCAGTAGCTCAGCTACATCCTCTGCAAGTATGATTTATGACCAGGGCCCAGTACTGTTTTGACACACTCAATAAATTTGGCGCTTGTGTGTAAAGTAACCAATGAAAAGTGTATTTTCTTAAACCCTTAGCAATTTTTTTGTCCTAAATTTGCGTCATTTTGACTTAATTATTATAGCAATCGAAGTGCAATCATACAATCCTGTTAAATAAAGTCCAATCTTTTGTATTAATGAAGGTTTCAGACACCTTAGAACGTGCAAATTACGAAGAACTCAACGAATTTTACAAATATCTTGATCTTATCTTATGAAGATCTTATGAAGTACAATTTGATCAGTTTATATGCACAGTAAAATAGTTGTGACTGCGAGTCTTTGCCAAAAAACTAGCCACCAAAAACCGTGAACCACTACTTTCCACTAAGTTAAAACCTAACTCAATCTTTAAATAATAATCTCAGTGTAGTATGTGTTTGTGTAGTACTGTGTTTCTACACGCCCAAATTACTTTTTTGAATTCATTAAAATAACCGTAGGAACTTGACATATGTAGCAACAGTGTTTCGCAGTTTTTGGCTGATAGGTAACAGCTTGCTTAAACGTTACAGCTCTAAATACGTATATCCAAATTTTACGCTGTCTAAAGTCCTGTTCTAAACGAAACATCTTGAAGGACATCAAATTCAAAAATATTATCAAATAGTATTTGGCAAATTTACTTAAAAATTGGTGAAGAATGCCTATTTCATTGGTTCTTATAAGTACATTCCATAAACGTATGTGTGTCAGGAGGTGGGGAAAAGAGGACATATTGAAAGTTTGCGAACGTATTACTTTCACCCGCTGCATTACTCTCTGATTGTCGACTATTCTTCGACCGTCCATCCAGTCAGCCCGACGACGCGACACGCGACACGGCCCAAACAGTCGATCTTTAGCCTATGTCAGAATCAATAAGACATTTTCTTGCTTAAAGTTGGTACCCAGTAGTACCTAAATATGAGCCAGGCGACAGACGGACTGACAAGTCAGTCCTACTCCGCTTCACCAACCATGGATCTGACTTTGAAAGTGGTCTCGGGGCATCTTTCTCTTCAAATAAGGATACGGCACAAAAAAGTGCAGTGGAGCAAACGGAATTCCGTGTTACGAGAAAAATCGGGTTATATCTTATTGTTGGAATAAGAGCTTTCCTTGAAACGCAATAATGCGCTCATGTGTAAGGTAAAATAGGGAAAAGAGAAGACTTGGCACAGAAAAAATGAATTCGAGAGATAAGATGTAAATTCATTGAAACGTTGTCAAACATGGAACAATTCAAATATTACATATTTTCTTATAGTTTTGATCATCTAGGGACGAATTATCATATGCTTGGAATATGAGGAAATCTAAATATTTACATTAAATTGTATTGTTTAAGAACTATTTGAGGAACTATAGGCCCTGCTCGTCGTTTACTTGAAACCTAATCATGCATATGCATCAAGCGCGCATAACTTCTAAGAAGCGTTCCTATACATTTACAACGGTGTGTTTACTAAGCTAATACAGTGGTACCTGGTTGCAGGTGCTGCAGCGAGCTAAGGTTGGATATGTAATTCTATTGGTACATAGAATCAGCTACGAGACTATTTCTGCTAAGTATACGAATTAATTTCTTAAGATTTAAATATTATCGTGTTTTATGCAAATTTGATGCTTTAAATAACTCACTAAGCGAACACAAACTCATTGACACGCTTAATTAATACATTCCTGAGAAATTAACTGTGAGAGTCTCAATACTTGTCAAAGTAGTATTGTAACGTCTTAATCTTAATATTAGTTACCTAAAATTAGCAATTTGCATGTTACATGCCCATATATGTTATGTAGAAACCTAAATAGAAATACCTATTTTGATGTACATTACTTACCATACGATTATACTAAATATTGTGTTTCATGTACATGTACGAGTACATTTCGCATACCTAGCCCCAATTGGCTAAAAAAACTTTTATACTTTTGGGTGCCCTTGATGCTAGCAGAAGGATTTTTGATTGATCAAACGCCATATCATATGCAAATTGACAAGAACTCCTAATCACAATCAGCAACGGTAATAGTTAAATAATTTGCTCTGTATCTTATTTCATTAGCAGAAGCATTTCCTGTTACCCAAAAACGTTGTACGAAAGTCGGCTAAAGGCTTGGGATTCGCTTTTACAGATAGGGACGAGGATATTCTAGAAATGGGAACAGGTTGAGGTTTTGAGGTGTGTGCACCGAAGTGGAATGATGATGAGATAGAAGTGGAAACTAATGGTTTCTAATATAGGAAGATGTAGGAAGGTGAAGAGATGAACAGAATTAGGGCTAAGCGGATAGGCAACAGCTGCACATCTTCATTTTCACTTCGAATCCAGCACCAGCCGTCTTTAAATAAATCTAAAACTATGTTGCTATGTCTCGTATTAGAGCTGAGAGGCTTCAAGAGAACATCCAATTTCAAAACCTAAACTTTCTGTATCGTGCGGTAAAGGTAACTCATTTGATTGACACAAAAGAGAAAGTCACCACTTTCTCCGGCAAGGAAACGTGACAATAGACCCAACTTCGGGTTCCATTAACGACCAAAATGGAACATCAGGTTCTAAATAGATCCAAGGTATCTCTATTATGTTAAAAATGACTTAATCAAATTCTCAGATTATATGTTACGGCCCAGATATAAGCCTGGCTGCATAATATATCCGAACAAGTAATCAATATAATCTTAAATCAGTTAATTTTGATTTCTGAGAAAGAATTTTAGGTCTTTTAATAATGATGCCAGATTCTCCGACGCGTAACCTAATTCCATATGCAGATCGGAAATACTGCGTGGATTCCCAGACTTGGACTACTGTAAAGATAAAATCATCAATATTGATAAATGTGCTTATTCTGACAATGAGCACAGAACTGAAGGTTGGAACATTGGAAACAGGAGACCAGTTGCGCGACGGTTCCAATGATATGCAAATATTTGCTGATTGGCTACCCTCAGATTCCCAAAATACTTGTGGTATTACGCTATATTTGCTTTTCTCATTTAGCCCACCACTCCAATTTGAGAGAGGAAAATCCGAAATTCGAAATATTACATTATACAGTGTCAAGTAATTTTTGAGTAAATACTTCAGTCCCGTCCTCGGTGGGCGTGGGAAGGGAAGGAATTAATCCTGAGGGATTCGAAGGCTCGTCAGAAGACAGAGAAATACGAAACATCCGAGTCACTCATGCGTTGAGCTCTCTTCGCATCGTCCTCCTAACAAGGTGGATTGTTTGCATATGCATGAGGGCTCACCTTCAGCTCAGACTAAGCACAAAACCTGGGTGTATTAATATTTATACGAGCCCTCCTGGAAATCTTCGACTGAGTTATTTCGACCAAAACACCTGCTACTGAGGTCAAATAAAATCTAAGATACAATTTCTTGAGAAAATGCTGTTGTTCGCTGGTCAAAATATAATGCTTTTTACACACTGTTTGTACCTGAACAATTTGAAAAATAAGCATGTTCACCAAAGTTCAACGTTTCGGCGAATTTAGTTCAGTAAATTTGCCATCATTTACAGCAGCTACTGAAGAGTTTGCTGTGTTTTATGAATAGGGTGGTTCAAATACCATTGGCAGTCTGGTTTTCCAACATAAGATAAATTACAATCGATAATGATTTAACTGGTTGCAATTTTACTAAAAATTTTGACAAGCTCCCCTCCCGAGCACTGTGCAGTTTTCGCTTATGACAAAATCTAAATATTAGTACGTCACCTTGAGATTCAAAATAAATAATAATTTAAGCTAAAGCATGCCATTATACTATATCAGGATACATGAAAAATTAATGTGGCTAAGGGTTTTGAACCATCCTGTATGGAAAGTGGACAAAATAATTTTGCATTCAGATTGTCAGAGTTGGAAATGTTGACTTAACGACGGAAACAAGCGTCTCTGAAATTGAAATCCAGGGATTTCTGTTAGCAGTGGACTTGAATCAGTTGAGTTGTCAGAAAGCCTCCATGTAATGAAGGTGGGAATCTATAGAGCGTGATTCAAGATTCGCAAATCGTAAAGCAAATAGTGAGAGGGAAAGCATAATAGAATCGCACGGAGTCGTAGCATTTTGGGAAATCCGTACATTCGAGCGAATTTTAATGAGTATCTTCTATACATGGATACCTTTTGACACTGTGACGTTGATGCCCGTTGTTTGCTGTATGTCGAAGGTTATAGGTTCAACAAGTTTCCGAGGTAAAACTTCGTTACTAAATTATGGTAAATGCATATTTATTTTAAATTAACATAAGTATTCTGCATTTACGTTTGTTAAGCATAGAATCTGTACTAAATTTCACTAATTTTGATGCATTTTGCAAATTAAATAAAAACTTAATTTATTGGAATCGTCTCTGAACTGTACCACAGCGAGGCACAGGCCCAGGTAGAAGGTTAAAGTTCAGGTAAGCGCTTGGCTCCAAATCTTCCAGTTTAAATCTCACTTGGTGCCAAGCCCAAACACTTGTTCACCCGTATTCATCCCCCTCAACCCCTGAACTCGGGCTGCTGTCCACTCAGTGGAAAGAGCGTGAAAAGAAAGTGAGTGAAAGTAAATAATGAATTTTATGACTGCCGAGTAAAGCGAGAGGCTCGTAAAAGTAGTAAAAGTAAAGTTGAAGAGATCTCTCTAATTTCTTTCGTTCTTCTGCTTCCTAATTTTCCTGCTTTTCTCCAGCAGGGCCGGCGCTACGTAATGCAACCACACGGACAATCTCATTCGTGGGTAAAAAATAATTCATATACCTAGGTCAAAATAATATTGCATGTATAGGGTGGCATATACCACATTAGATTTTCCTAATATCGAGCGAAGGTTTTAATTTTCGGCGTGTACACCTGCTGCCCAATTGTATAGGTATATTTCCAAAGCATACATTCCAAATGCTAATACATAGTGGAATACATACTATTTATTTCACACATTTGCTAAAGTGAATCTCTAGCGAATAGAAGAATACTTTAAAATACACGATGAGTGTTTCCTATATGAATGCATTAGTAGTTGCATTAAGGTTTTAGTTTGTAAGGATTTGAAATTTTCTGCCCGATCATGGAGTCGCCACTGCGGCCTGGGCTAGAATCTTGAATCGTACGAAAATCTTCAACTCGACTAAACTTTAAAAGGCTGAAACCTTGCTCAAGTAATTCCACTTCCAGCGTCCACGTTCGTCCTAATGGGAAAGGAAGTGCGGACCCGTACTTTCACTTTCTAACCTTTACCCAGGTCCACGCATCGTCTCTTGAGAACCAACTTTTAACTTCTGGTCCGTGCCAACCACCCCAAAACTCTAAGTGAGTGTTGATGATGTGATTGATTGGTTCGTGGTTTCCAGGCTGGGAAACTATTCCCAATCCCATCACGACCAACACAGGAATCTAATTGACCTTTCAATTCCAATTTCGGACTTAATACAGCCTATGGTTAACATATTTAAGCGATATGTTAACGGTTGAGATGAGCAAAAAATCCCATCACTGCGGCATTCCCTATTATAATCAAAAATTCGCCAATTTGCCAGGAAACCTCCGCGCGCAACAGCTAAGTTTTATTGGTGCTGCGTTGAATGCGTAAAACAGCTAAAAATTTCAGGGTTTATACAATCACGTTACACTTAACTAATTTCTGCTCAATTAAGTTTACATAAAACTAATTTCTAAATTCGGCAGACATGCTGTCTAAGCTAAGCTGGTTAAGCATTTACAACCATGCATCTTCTTGAAGAAGCAACACCGTGATATGTTCAGCCATTTTCTACAAATTTAATTGCATATTTTACACGATTTAACTGTTGAATAAGCTATTTTTATGTACAGTTACAATAATAGAGAGGCTTTATCGACAGAACCCAGCACTAAAACTGCATTGCATATGCAAAAGCGTATATCTTTATGCTTTTTTTCGTAAATCATACGTGGGTAGTCTAATATGAGCTATAATCCTAACCAATAGTGCATACACAAGACCATTGGCAGTGCAGTTGTACATTATGTATAATGTTTGTGACCATGAAATTAATATTAACCCTTAAACTAACAACTAACCCAAAACCCTTGGAGCCGTGTGTGATACTCTCAAATAATCTAAACCGGTAGGTATAGAGTGTCTATTTGCGTCATTCCAACTTCTCCCCGTTATTCCACCGGGGAAAAATAGCCCGAAACAAGCTTGACCCGACCTTGTTTCTAAAAATACTGTCCAATTTTATTTTACGCTCCTGCTCTTCGTGTGGGTGTTCCATGTGTGCACACGAGTGAGCGGAAGGATGTATGAACGTACAATTTCCTGTGTCTATGATAGATATTTTATATATAATGTAACGGAGAGTCCGAAGTAAGATCAAATAGTGAAACTGAAACAGAACATCAAGTTGACATCCCTTCAGACAAATACCGAGGGATTGTGTGGACATCTAAAAATACTTTCACCTCCCTATGCACTCCATGAAGTTAACGAGTTACCGGGAATAAGTTACATACAAAGTGAGAAAAGTTTGACATTGCTTTCAAGTTCACTGGTTTTACAGATGGGCTTTGCTTTTACCTATGTAGAAAGAATCAACAGACCAAAGTCGTACGTCATCATTCCAGTGAAACCAAAAAAGGGTATTTAAAGCTACTTTCCCCCCACACGTAGCTGCCTCAACCCATTCATCTTCATTTACCATATATATAAAAAGTGCTTGGTAAAATAGTTTAGTGTTAGGCCATATATGCCCCGTCAACCGTATCGAACACACGCTTGTAATTTAGAAAACCTGATATGAGTAGCTGCTGCATCCCGGTGGCCATTTGAACCTCGCCTAGTTTTAGTTCATCTGAATCCCGAACATTTGGTCCTATCGTTTTTGAACATTTAAAACGTGCCGTTAATTGCTATTCACTGTTGATGTTATCGTGAAAACATATACATACATGCATATCCAATCCACGGCGACAGTTAAAAGTGCACATTATACCCATTTCCGATTTGACACACCGACCGATGCCCGAGATAATGCTAGCGACATCTACATAACTAAAGAGGTCCATATCGACAGCTCGAGATGAAGCTTGCAATATCGCAGTGGTAATTTGTTTTACGGGCTTAGTAAACGAAAGTTACAAAGCGCGCTGTCGTTCTACGCGCATGAAAAATGAATATTACGAAAAAGCGCAATCGTTTTACGCGCTTGAATTTCGGTGTGGCGAGAGGGAATTCTTGTTTTGGTGCCTAAGAAGTGGGTGTTACGAAAGGGCGCTGTTGCATTAAGCGCTTGAAAAACAAATCTTACCGAAGACCCTGTCTGATTGATAAATCTAATTAAGTTCCAATAGACATTTAGAGTTTATCGGTTAAACTTACTGTTTTTTGGTGGTCTGAACCTTTGAGGCCCAACCCACAGGTTCAAATGACTGCGGTACAGTTGCCCGTAAACGACATTTATAGTCGACAGGTATACGAGTAAAATAAAAATTCTGGAAAGCAAATACTGTAATCCGCCCCAAGATCCGGCGGTTATTATTTTTGAGACCCATATATAAGCTCGAAAAAAAAAACTCAGACCATATATGTGGGATATGATGCTGAAATCAATTATTTCTTCCCACGCTCTTCCCCGCCTTAAGCCTCTGCTCTTGATTATGATTTATGTACTCTTTCTTCCTCAAGATTTACTTCATCAGTCGGCTTACCAAGGTATCTGGAACTGGATTTGTTGGAGAGAGAGAGTAAATGAAAAATGCTACATAGGAGTCCATGCTTAACGAGTCGTGGTCTATGCATAAATCACAGGTTGATTTTTCTCCTTAATTAATTCCCCAATCCCAATACCCAATTCCCTAAAAAAGCTCTGGTATGAAATGTATTTGGTGGGGGGGTTGGGTGAAAATGGTGAAAGTCCACGTGGACATGGTATGTAGGTCATTAAGGGTTTCGTTAGTAAGGATTTCCCAGCTTAGTATACGATACTTACACATAGTGGTTCTGAGAATTATTTAGGAAGGACGAGCAGCGGGTCTTCTTCTCAGCTCTATTGACAAACCCGAAGGTTACCAATTCATTAAAACGCAGAGGATGATGAGTTTTTGTATTCTAATCTTAAGAACAGATGGGGTAGAACGCATGTGCCTAATATCGATTTCCGTCGTTGAAGGATCATTCCATCTCTTGGGATTGCACGGAGGTTTGACAACCAACTATGCTTATCTTAGACAATCTTTCCAAACTTCGCTTTAATTAAATTCAAACGTTTTGAAGCAGAGGTCTGATATATTGATTAATTCAAACGTATAGTAATGCTACGAAATTGGCTCAAATTATGCGAAATGCATTATCCATTGTCATTAACTTGTAGGTGATATTTAAAGTAAGCTCGATTCTCGATTTCATTATAATTTCATATGTATCTTTGTCTCTGTAATATATCCGAATAACACGTAAATGCTCCGTTGCAAATGGTCAGCCGCGTACCAAACAGTATTCGTAGGATTCGTATGATTCTCCAACGACGGAATAATAAATGGTAGGGGTACTACGGTACGGTACCTATTTGGTATCCTTAAGCTAGCCCTAATACAATACCAACAATCCTATTGACGTAGTAGTCCTAGGTTATTATTCAAGTCGAGTCATAACAGTAGAATATATTCTGAAGGTCAGGTAAGTGTCTCTATGTAGCATAATGTTGAAATTCTATGGGCGTTCCAGGTTTTTTTTTAAATTTTGGGAACTGGGTCCTTCACGTAGTGAACTTACAAACGTGGATCCAAGGATGAAGCTGCTGCAGTGAAGATTTGAATCCATAAGTGGTTGAGTTGAGTGTGAGGTCGTCGTTTGACGTGTTCATGGCCTGGAATTTACTCTCTCTGATTATGAGACCATTGGGGTAGCTGCTGTTGCTGCTGTTGTCTCCAGCTCTCCTCCGGATCCGCAGAGCTGTAGAATGACACAAGATTTGTACTGATACCGCATGTTGATCTAGTGATCGCGTATAAATTTACCTAACCTAGCCCAATCTTATAATCCGCATTTGGGAAAATGTATGCGATCGCGAGATCGCTTCCTAAAACCATTACTGGTTACCCGCAGCAAACACGAGAACAAAAGAGTGGACATCATGGACAGAGATAAAGTTTTTTCCCCTTTGTTCCAAGAATACCTCATCATTTAAAACATCTCACTACTTGGGTGGACAGAGACGTGGACAGTGTGGTGTGGGGTTCACTGGAAGCTAGAGGCAATTTGGGAAATGGATTCCCCTTCTCATCACTTCAAAATGCCTCTCCATTCTATTTACAGAGCAAAGAGCGAAGTACTGTTTTTTCGCACATTGGAGAAAGCATGTATGTTAGTGCCGACTGCTCAAACCCAAAGCTTTCATTGTATACGGATTTTCACTCATAAAATATTAATATTGTGGGTTATAGCTCTCAGCTCCAGTATCCCTGTAAACATACGAATACTGTTGTATGCCTTTGTATCCACATTCCAAATCATTTTGATCTGGGCTGAGCGCTAATTTAGAATTTTTGTCTGTTTTTGGATTTGCATACGACGGGCGACGCCGCAATCGACTGCTTTTTGCCGTTCATACTAATAAATAATCTCAAAATTTAGATTGTTGACTGCCGATTTCGTGTATATTACTGGCGGCCCAAATTGAATAAAACCTCGAAACCCTTTCGCAATCGACGAATCACTAGCGTTACGTTTTATGTCTTCAGACCTCAACTTTTAAATAACGATTTCGAGGTTTTATTTTATTTGGGCCGACAGTACAATATCGTAAAAATGCGCCACGAAACTAATCTTTATGTAATTTGTTTTAAATTTTGAATTCAAATGTTCAAACTCAAACGAGTATTACATCTAAATATTAGTATGCTTTACGGATTTTTTTTGACTACGGAACAGTATGTATGTTTGTCATGGGTCCGTGCATGTCTTAACTAAAATTATACTTTGTTTGTGTATGTTAATGTATTTACGACTTTCTTCGATTTTGTAGTTTTACTTTCACTCTTAGTCCATCAGTGAAATCAACGTGGAAACAGCTATTATGTGTTTGCACGATTTCTTTTTGTATTGAATTCCGAGTTTCTGCCTTGCATTTACTGTTAAACTAAAACTGGAGTGTTTTTATTGGACCGGAAACGTGGAGATAACCCGAATAGAAATGGTAGCATTGAGTGAAGTAGTTTATATTATGCTTCTTTAAATTTACACAAGGCGTATTTCCGGTGAAAGCAGAGGACGGAGGCTTTGCGAAGAGGATAAGGAGAAGGACATGATACCCGAAATAGCCCGACCCACACAAATAAGCCGAGTATATACAAATAAACTCGGATTCTCATTCTGTTTCCTACTATACGACCACCGCCTCTTCTGTTCAAATAAAGTGCAGCAGCGCCTAGACAAGGAGTGAATTAAAGTGCTTCCTCGGACCTCATTCTCCACACTTGGTACTGTAATCGAATCCGATCAGGGGATCGCATACGTTTGACCAATCAAACAAGACACAATTGAACTATACGTAGGTGGTTAGGTTAGGAGAAAGTGTGCGTTCGCCCGATCAGATTCAATAAACAGTATCCCACATTTTTATAGAACAGGGTCTCTTTTTCTCACACTGTCCTTGTCGGGTGGTGGTGAAACCCGAAGCTCATAAATTGGAATCGAGCACTTGTTTGTTTCCGTGCCTGTCAGTCAACCAGGAGCTAAAGTACATGACATAGATTAGGCTTTGGGCTTGAGTTTGGGGAAATCGAAATCGAAATTGCTATGTAGATGTAGGATATGTCAAAACAGAAGGAAAGAAGCTTTATGTTAATGCGTTAGGGTTTTCGGATAAGTATTTTCACCGAGAGAAGAAGAATATAAGAGTGAGGGTTTGAGGAGTATTACAAAATATTACATATGTACTGAAGAACACTTCAGAATCACACGGTATTATAAGATACATACAATATGTAAATACGTAGGAAATGCCTAGAAGCATGTTGTTTTAAGCCCTCATTACTTTTTCATTTCTTGTGAACCTTCCAGTTGGCTAAATATATTTGGCTATAGCAAAATAAGGAGCTGAGTTACGGTCAGAATGTAAAATTCGGACAGTCGTCAATAGCCGCAAATATTTAGGTATGTATTTGGCTTACGAACGAGCCTAAGTCTAGTATTTAATAAAGATTTGAAACACATACCTATACAAGTAACAAGCGCATATCAATACACTTTAGTTCAAATACTTTGTATTGACGTTTTATTTGATATCAAAATATATTAGAGTCAAATCACTTAAAATTAATATAAGCTTGTGGAAGCAACTCGGTGTCCTTATGGGTCAAGGAGACTCCGCAAGAGGCCCGTTTCTGTGACCCAAGCAGCACTGGTGTATCTTCACTCGCTTTTGTAACATATTCAACATAAGGTTATGTTAGTTTAGCTATACGCGGAGTGTTAAACAGTTACACGTTAGGCTTTGCTGATCTGACTGATTGCTGATTGACAAGATTTTTAGGCGGGTTAAGTAATTAGCCTTATATTATGCGGTAAACGCGATATTTTGTAATTAAAGATTTAAATATACACAATAAAGTTTAAGATTGCGGATGAAGGGGTAGCTAGGTTAGGCGAACTTCAAAGAAGCCAAACTCCGCCTAGATATACTTACGTATTGGAAAACAAGACACTAGACACAAGTCTACAGTGTAGACGAGGTCAAATAGCATTAAATATGAACGGAATGCGTGCAGTGGCCGTAACAAGGCTTTCACCGAGTGAAAGCAGAACGGGGGAAAGAGAGACTTGCATAATGCATGAGTAGATGAATACACAAACTTCAACTTGTCATCGTGATGAGATACCCTTTCGGCGTATGTTCCTCAAAGTGAGGAAAAAACTTGTATTTCAGAGAGCGTGTACATTTAAGTGCAGGCCTCATAGATGATGAAATGAAGGGAGATGAGTTTAGGGAAACATGCGAGGAATTATTATTTACCAATTGTCTTTCCATGTATGTAGTTCGTTCATGGAATCTCTGATTTAACATAGATTTATCCAAACCCAGCCCGCTTGACAAGGAAAATACTCCGAATTCCTAATTCTCTTCCGTCCCCTGGAAATCTGCTGGTTACATGTTTCGAGCAAATATGAACCTATGGCCCAAGTCCTACTGTCCTTGTATTTCCTGCTAAATAATTCAAAATACTACTTTCGTCTCGTACCCTTACATATTTAGCAAAGGATATACCCAGAGCATTTGCTACATGTACATAGGCTTCACTTACAAATTCCATGAACATTTCCGTCGAAAATAATACGTTTTAATAAAAGAAATATTTGACTGTAACCTCAAATTTTACTATATTAAGCGAACTTACGAATTTTCAGAGATAACCAGACTACAGACACAGACAATACGCTGCCGTATTTCCCACTAATAATTTATTTATACGATAAACAGTGGAGAATTAATTTGTCGGCTCGCCTATTCACACCCACCGACACTGAAATGAATTATATATTACTTCCATTCTCTTCTTCAAGGACAAGGAGTGGGCTTAGTGTTTACCAAACCCTTGTGTTATGCTAAGCTCATGTTAATCATGGTACAGGGTGATTCAGTGACATACATTTTTTATGTAACATCTTAGATAAGATTCATGTGAAAATATTTGAACTGCCGTATGTATGTATGTCACTGAATCACCCCACAAATTTGAACCACCACATTGACAATAAATGAAAGCTAGACATTACCTCTTGCGTTGCTGATTCCTTGGATCTCCACGAAAGTCTCGGAAGTCGGCAGAGACGCCTGGAATTTCGAAAAAATTACAAAAATTAGACAGAAATCGTGTTACGAAACTAGATATGCATTACTGTCCAAACTCTCAGTTGGAGCGCATTTACTTTTTTCAATTTCAATTTCAAATAAAGACTTCAAAGCGTATTTCTGGAAGAAATAGATTTTAAATCACTAAGTTATGCTGCTTTAAGTATTTTCTAAGGTTAATTTAGAATAATTGAATGTTTCTTACGTCGGATGGGATTATTAGTGTTTATAGAACTGAGAAAATCGTTTCTTTCAAATTGACTGCGTCGGTCGAATCCGATTTCTCGTGGATTGTATGCAGACTGACGACGATTCCGCATCATGGAAGCATCCATTCCGGCTGGGATTTCAGGTAGAAGGCGTCCCACAATGTCAGGAAGTCTTGGTTGCTGAGCCACTGAACCTGAATTCAAATTTTAATTTCAAATTAAGGGTAATTTAAACCAAGATTTAACCCAAGAAAATAAGGGTCCAGCTCGGTACCATTAACTTTGCCCCAAATCAACCAATCTAGACGGGAATAGATGCAAATTAAAGCTAAAGGTATTCTTCAAAAAGTGAACTATTTTCATTAGCTAAAACTAAGCGGTTGAATTACAGTAAAATAATTAG
>JAQFYT010001730.1:0-15192 GCA_034694925.1 Ceratophysella denticulata
GTTGTAATCCAAGTTAATGCCAGCATTTTTAAGTCAAAATATTGACATTTGTCAATGAACGGATATATACGGGTTAAGTAGAACAGATCTAATCAAATTGTGCCCTACATGTGTTTTTCTGTCGCTGTGTTTGGTGCTAAGTCTTTTTTCTTTGCAGCGATGTTTAGTGCGCTGCCTTTCTTCGCAAATTCGAGGCATTGGAAAAGACGTGTGTGGGCTGGGATGTGCCGGACTGGTTTACCCATTGTACACCATTTAGGGTCCATGAGCCCAGTTTTCTTCTTTTTTCCATTAAGAAGATCTGAGGAGAAAAGACAGCTCCTCTTCGTATTTATTTTTTAGATCTTCTCTTTCTCCTTTGATCCTGTCATCATCCATCTGTCTGCCTGCCTGTCTCCACCTCTTCCCTGCCGGGTAAACTCGTAACCGCCAACGCCAACTTTTCGGGTCGACGAGCACTTTACAAAAACCCCAGAATCGAGTCGATACACTCCTGGATTAAACTCCGTTGCACCTACAATTATTGCATCATGCAGACTGATTCAGCGTGCGATCTGGGGTCGTATCGCTTTGTCCAGACAGGGATGACCCGTAAACAGCCTAAATTTAAAAATCGCCACTGTATCGAAACAGTCAAACTCTAAACTCTGAACAATACAAACCAAACGATTTGACGATTTTGATACGTCACATATCTTTAATGATGCCTTATCAAAATGGCTTCATTTGAAGTCATCTCAAATTTCTCAATTTGAGTAACTGCAACAGTTCATATTCCGTAGATATCAAAGACAGAGAAAAATTGTAAGAACAACAGTCGGCAGTGGTTTGGTTTAAGGTTGAGCAGATCCCTGTAAACATACCCTTGTACGTGTATAAGGCTAACGTTTCTGGTTTCGGGGTTTGGTTAGTATTTTGTGCTGAGGCTGGTGGCTTGGGTTTGGCTTCTTTTTCCTTCAAACTTAGAATAGAAGAAGAAGTTGAATTTTCAAAAAGAATCTCCAAGGAAAGAAACATCTTTGATCGCAAATAAACCAATATCCGAATTCTTTGTATTCCATACTGTTCTGTCCACGCTTTCTCTCACCAAGTTCCACGGCCTTTCACTCAAAGCACGCCATGTAGAAGAACCTTTCTCCAGCCTTCTTTTGCTCTTTTCCGAGTGCTTCTTTTGGGGTTAGATTGTGGATTTATTTATAGAGTATTCGAAACACCGCGGATAACAATGATCTCCCGTAAAAATGCACTGTAATAATAACGCTTGTCCTAGAAATATTTTTTAGCCAAATCTGAAATCTGACATTTTATAACTTAACTTAACAAACTTATACGACTCTCAGAAAGCAGTAAACCGTACATGGGACAAGTACCTAATTATAAACCCTACGAGTTTCAACAATTTCTTGTCGTAGGTGCTAGAGTTCAATTCATAAACGCTAGTTTCCTAAACGCTCGCAGGAGGGCACTCAGGAGAAATTTGACCTAACCTAACCGGAATTGAGAAAAATTCGATGCGTAAGATTCGGCTACGCCATGCCATATCAATATCAGTTTCGTCAAAACAAATAGGCATTGGGAATACGCACAGGAAACTGCCCCTGGTCAGCTTCTTCGACTAAGCACCTCGCGTCCTTGAAACTACATTATTATGCGTATCAGCCAAAAACACCGAAGCCAACTTGCACTTTCTCGTGCTTTTGACCTAATCTTAATTCAGGCGTCCGCCCAAATCCGGCTAACACTGCGATTATTATTTCAAATACAGTAGTTTTGGGTTCAAGCAACATGCGTCATTTAGAAAAAGGTTGAGATGACAAATCTATAATTTAAAAACAATTAGTGCAAATCATAATATAAGATTTAACCTATTTAAGATCGACGTTTCACGTGTCAATTCCTATGTGAGTAGTGCGTATTCATTAAAGATACATATAAGCATTTATTAAGTAACATATAATGCACTACCTTCAGATAATCAAAAATATTTGGCAAAATATTTTCCCAATTTTATAACGTATCATATTGACTCGATTCGCTTCAATTCCTGATTATGATAATGAATGTGCCTACCTTCCAATGTATGCCACACAGCTCCAACGATTCTTGAATCTGCGGCGGCGGAGCGTGAATTTCGGACGTTCATTCCGAATTCTCGAAGGATTGAATAATACACAGTATAGAACCTGACGGTCGTCAGAAGCAGCTAAGAACCCTTCCGATCCCAGTTCAATATTACGCCTTGTGTTCATCTGCTCCCCTGGCCTGGGATCATTTTTCAGGCCGTGCCACGACAATTGTTCAACATTAATATATGTAGTTACGCGATAATCAAGCGGATTCAGTTAGTACGTTCAACGCGTTCAACGGTTAATCTGGCTTTTAATCCTTAAGGTAAATCTCAACGCGCCATGTGAATTCGAATTTGTAATGGTTTACGAACGGTAGAGCTAGACCCTCGACTGGACCATATTGTGTCCATTAAGTAACACTGCGGATATACCGCGAAAAATCAAAACCGGAGAATATAGCCTTAGGTAATATATGATACGGATTTTTACAGTAATGTTGCGACCGTGTAGTCGTGTCTCGGTTCTTGAGTCTAACCCAGTAACCCAGCCAAGCTTAGCGGAGGAAGAAAGTGGATTGTGAGTGAGAGTGAAAGTCTATTACTTCGCTATGTTTCCTTCGCTGGTTTTCTCTTTGTGTCTTAGCCGAGAACAAGTATTATTTCTGGGAGAGAGGAAGCTTATTATCCGCCACAGCCCTCAGAGATAATCTCACTTTGGAGCGGAAAAGGAAGGATATTGGGCTCAACGCTTCGCCCAAGTGCACACTGCACACCTAAAAGAATAAAGCTTCAATACCTCCACTTTCCATTGTCTACCTTCTTCCCCAAAACCCCCAACATTCCGCTACTTGCTACTACTTAGAGACTCTGGGGTAAAAGCTCTTCCATTGATCTTTAGATTCAGTTCACACACTTTTTTTAGACCAGAAGGGAGTTTCTGGGATGATTCATGCCGTCTGTCTGTGTACACTTCTTCCCGATATATGCCTTCTGGTCCCGAGCTGCTGTTAACCAGATTTTTTGGATCAGCTAAAGCATATTTTTGAGCCTCGCGGTTGTTGCACTGGAGAAGGTGTTGTGAGGAATTGGCCTCGAGCGGGCTTATTGCAGACTCTCCCGGACAGCTTTACTTTACTGATTTTCATTATCTTGAGTAGTCGAATAATAGGTAGCTAGATAACACTTGAATAAAAACTTAACCAAAAACTCGGCGTATCTGCCATAATTGAACTTAAATTATGTGGTTGTTAATATTTAACAAAAATAAATCAATCAATTAAGCGGAGCTGGAAGCTTTGTACGGTATACTGCACGATTCGTCAACGACCAGCAAGGTGGTGAGCTTTCACCACTTTCCCTGATGCATATGGTTGCAATGGACAATGTTCATTTCAACATATTTTCTGATTTTTAGCAATGTTTTCGGTAGTTAACTCTAATTATTTCTGAACTGATTGATTTGATTCATTATTCAGTACCTAGTACCTAAGGTAGGATTTCCATTTCTATAAAGTGTCAGCCAACAATGGAATGTAAATGAGTTTATTTTCTGTGCTATTCTTTTCCCATTTATTCCATTTTCATTTCTGTGCTATTCTCGCCACATTTTTTACGAGGGCAAAAATAGGTTATCTGTCTACCTATATAATTACTTAAATATTTATTACTTTTGGAATATAAATAAATTAATAAAGCGGTAGGGCTGGAACTTTTATACGTTCCCGGTACAATTTTGAATTACAGTATGGCTGCGCTGCGCTTTAGAAAAATTTACGATATTGTATTCATCCGAATGCCTCTCTCAGGGTTGTAATTTTAATTTCTTCCATAAGATATACGCATTATACAGAGCATATTGTGTTTCAGAATAGAAGATCTGGGCGACCTACTTAACTCGGAGTCCTAATGAATAATGCGCTGAAACGCGTGAAGTGAAGGCGAGCTAGCTGAAAGAGCCTCGCCATAGCAAATGAGGAAAGTAAACAAATAGTAATAATACGGTATTAAATCATGAGCCCAGGACCTAATTGTTCTTTCTCTCCGATTCAGTCCCATAAGACATAGACATTGCTACCGGAGTTTCACCAGCCAGCCCTTCCACAATCTACAGTATATCTAATACACAGTGGAGTAGTGCCTCTGAAGCAGGACAGTTCTTGGTCAATTCTGTCTCGATAATTTTGGCATAGTCGAGTCGGATATATCCTAGTATGGGAGGATACTAGATACTTGACATTGTAAAGCTAATAGCCGTGTTAATCGGTTGAGATCTATCAGATTGCACGAATCAAGCAATTTCATACGTATAATTGAAATAAATCAACAAATTTAAACACAAGGTTGAGTACATATGAAATTGATTGAAATCACACGAACACTAATCAATCGTTAATAGCGGGTGTAATACGATATGACATTGCGGACTATATATCGCTGAGATACGACTGTGAGTGAATGCGATCAATTATCACCGTTGGCCTCGTGTTTCGTGAACGCAATCATATCGCGGGGAAGTCAAATCCGTCCACGATTAACTGTCGCCGCAAGATATGTACTGTAGTATGCGATGTGTAGTGTCAAATCGGTTCTTCCACTAGGAACATGTGAAGCTGTGTACACCTAACATATCAAAATGTTTTTTAATAATAAGATAAAAAAATGAATATCTTTGTTTTGGTGATTAAATGAAACGCTGTCAGAACATGTACTACATGCAGTATGTAGTCAACCAAATATTAACCCCATATGCAATCAGTACATTTGATTTCATCGCCTACTACGAACTGTAGAGTCAATACCCTAACCCATGATGTTTTTTCCGATGACCAAACATTACGAAATACCGCCAAAGTTCCAAATATGAGTATAGCCTTAATCTCTCGAATGACCGTTAGCCTGAATGATACGGAGCCCTAAAGACGCAGAATTGGAGTTGAATGTTGAATAGTATGGTCTGCTGGTTGGACTACTCCGAGAAATGGAAATGAATAATAGATCAAAGGGATTGAGCTTCTAAATGAAAGCCTCTTCTATGCCTTTGTTCCTTGTTTTCACTTTTTTTGTGCGTCTAGGGGACTTGCCCAGCCTCTGAGTCTTCTGTCTTAAAGAAAAATACATTCATTTTAGACCATGCCCCCCCCCCCCCACTACTGAACTACAACTGCCGAGTCAAAGGACGACGCGCCGCGCACAATTGGAATACAGGACACTGTCGTATTGTTGACGATCCTCTGATCGCATACGCTTTTAGTAACCTATAATTTGCTATTGTGATGTGAAAACCATCCGAAGCTGGTTTAGATAAAGCTTATCAATGATTGTATACGCTTATCAATACTAATTTGGGTTAGGTTAGGGGTTAGTCAAATGTAATCAAGCATAAATCCTACATAACCTGACTCTTTCGAACAATAACTAAAAATGATGTACACCAGTAAAAATCCCAATGGCCACATGAGTAATCGGTGTCTATTATAGATATTATATTAGCATTTAAGCGTAACTTTGCCTTCAAGCATATTTGTCGGGTCAGAGGCCGCGGAGTGCTGATCTGGGTGGGTGGGATGAAGCCAGGATGAATTTTTCAAGGAAACCAAAAGGTCGTTGGTATTCTCTTCCTATTTTTCACTTTTTCCTTCCTATAAATCTTGATTTGAGTGAACCCCTGGCCACCATCTCTGTGACCACTCCAAGAAGGCACGAGGAATTTTTGCTGGAGAAAGTTGGTCAAGTCTGTAGCCAAAATCCTAACGAATACCTTGCATTACATAAGGTAAACCTAGTTCTATACATTGGGCTACCTCTGTTGGCCGAAGAGACTTTGGGACTGACAGGAGGGCTTGAATCAGAGTTAATCCCGAATTCCTTGAAATCCAGCTACTCCATTACACAAACGCCTATCTGTAAAGCAAAAGACATAAATACTTGTGCGGAGAAAACAAATAATGTATTTACCAGGTTGAATAATAGGCAGAAGAGCAAATAATACACGAGAAAAGCCATGTACTTTCTCTCCTGGACCTGGACTGGACACCACCGTCATGAAGATCCTGGCATGGCGTTTCCTGACCGAATATTTCAATTTGTTGTAGCTATAAAACATAAGGCAAACACAGGACTCTGTTCTGGAGCAACTGGGCTTTGTACGAACGAGTTGCCTCAGAAATTTTCTTGCATCTATGGACGCAAATCGAATGTGGATAAGACGGCATATTAGCTGAATTTAAAAATCCAAACACTTATTTACGGATACCAGTTGAATATGGGAGAGGAGACCATAGATCGCATACGTATCTTGAATTCCATTTCCGGGTTGGTTAGATATATCCAAACATCTGGAAAATGTTTTTAAACAAACCCAGCACAAAAATTAACAGCATATGAACATATTTTATGGGCATTTTTTCATTTGAATTGAAGAAACCTACCCTTAACAGAGCATCGAGAATAAACACTGCATTAAGCTTGCGATCCATGACCGACAAATCGCATAATGCAAGTGCGTACCACAAACCAGAATACGATATTAATCTTGGACGTGGAAGTTTGTTATATGTGATATTGATGTAAAAATAATTATTGCCGATCTGCAATAAAGTATATCAATGGTCACCTACTCTCCAAAGTGGTTTAGGTACATTAGCAGATTCTAATTGCAAAGAAAAGTCCATAGTCTTCGATTGTTTTATTGCTTTAGTTGTTTCGTAAGGATTGGATATGTATGTGTTCTTCCTCAAATCGGTCAGGTTGCTTAAAATAGAAATATTTTTCATAGAATGTGGATACATACCTCAGAACTCTAAACCTGGCAACGCCAACATTGTCGTTTGTCGTAGATTGTATTCTTTTTGCTTTCCGGTGGGACTTGATACTCTGAAATTCGTATGATAAATGTGGCTTTTTTTGGAATAAAAGTTCTGACCCGTCAAGAAGTAGGCACCGCACCAGTGTTGGATGCGGGCTTTTGGGGCCAAAACTGTCCTCTACGCTCACACGGTTGGTCAGTCAGGGGAAGAGATAAAAGGGGATGGCTACAAGACGGGACAGAGCACGTACTTCAGTTTGTACTAATATAATATGCGATCGCGGGGTCGTCACCCACTTTTCAATATATTCTAAATCCTACTACAGACTTAATAGTGAGGTGAGCTTTTGGAAATAATATGCGATCTCGGGGTCACGTTCGTTGTGACTGCTACCTGGTCCACCGCGTTGACCAGCGAAAAATTGCTTGTCTCTAGGTTATAATTTATAGGTAATGTTAAAGGCAGCGGAACTTCTTTCGGTGTGTCAATTGACTTGGATTTATATTTATATTGTCCGTACTGATACTGATTAAAACCGGTCAAGTCTTAAATAAGTTGGTAGAATTGGCGAAGCCAAGTTGCCGTCGAGGACTTGGGATGATTTATGGGATCTATAGATTATTTACGACTGTTTTTGGCAAATATCTGTGTATTGCCGTCTCTGATATAGTTGCAGTACCTACGAATACACAGCGGTGTATCGTAGAATGTAAAATGCGACAATTCGCGTACTTAGCGATAATTCAATGTGATAGTGACAACTTCATAGGATTGAATTATTGCTGAAGTGTTAATTGAAATAAGGCAATTCCTCGTGGCCTTAATTGACTCAGATTCTCTTGTAGTAGTAGTAAATTAAGTCCGAATAAATAAATCCAGAAAGAAGTTATTACATAAAGCAAAATAGGTTACGATGTAGTACGTATTAACTTTATCAACTTTCGTCGTAATTTGGCACCCGATTCATTTTTACATACATTCCGTATAGATATACCGATTCTATTGAAGCATCTGTATTATTTCCCTGGTACATTCTTTAGCTGAGCATACGGCATTTTAATTTCAGTGTAGAGATGTCGTAAAATTTCTTGGTACTGAAATATGATTACGTATTTTATGTACCCTGTGCACTAGTAAAAGGAAGTATTCACCAGTTAGGGATAGCAAATCTCATTCAAAAAATTGACATATTTGGCATTTTTTAAAAAAGCCGTTTAAAAATTTGATGTATACGTATTAATAAGTAAACTGTAAGACGGATCTCGAAGTTAGCACTTGGCAAGCGAAGACGGAGGTATTTTTGACACACTTTGTGTACAGAACAAGAATAATTAGTAAATTATCATCAATGCTTGATACTAGCATACACATACTGAGGTATATGTTAAGATCCCAACCCGAAATTGGTAGACCGAAATGAGAAAACGATCACAGACCGAAATAAGATACCTTATTAAAATTACTGTTAGAATAAGACTGAGCTCCAAATGAAATTTCATAACCTAACCTGAGTTGTCCAAGCTAGATCCATTTTAACAAGGTTAGTTTAGTTTATTACTATTGAAGCCAAGAAAAATTAGCAAAACTTATTCAATGAAATATATTATATCATCGTTCTAACCTTACATATCCTAGCCAAAGTCCTATTATAAATAGTGATTAAATGAGGTAAGGTTATATTAGGTTGGGGCTTTGAGTATTCCGCATTGCAATCATGCATTTCGGGCATTAACCGGTTTGGGCTCCGATTCTAACTGATATGATAATACATAACTGTAAAAAAATACACCTTCGGTTTTTTATTCAAGTTTTAACTGAGATTTGTATGGAGCTAATTTTAATCCTTTTTAAGGCGTCATCTTGTAGATTAGAAACTCCAATCTTCTACACCAGGTTCTGCAGCATTTCCAAACTTACAGACATATTTTCCGCAATTATTCACTGGTGAAAGTCGACCATTTGAGCCCAATACATATCCTGGAATCGTGCCTTTCCATTTGTCTTTTAGAAAAGGTGCCATGTCGTTCAAAGTTCTGAAAATATGCAAATTGTAAATATTATAATTTACCGCGATCTACATAATCAGTTTGAAATAAAAAATTTATGTGAAAACTTACTGATCGACAATTCCGCGTACTTCCGTACTCGTTATACTTCGACCAATTTCGCAGGAAATTCGTTGAATGCATTCACCCGATTTGACGAATTCATAAATTAATTGCTCCGCTGCATCTTCTGCATTATTCCGTCGTCCCACAGCCGCTGCAATTCCTGTAACGGGACTTGTCAGCACCGGAATCGGAATGAGTAGCAAGGCACTCAAAAATAGTCCGATTGGTATTATGAAAAATAGCGGAATGAACAAAAATGCAAGTAATTTGAGTGATGATAGGCCCAATATGTCCGCGAGGAATGTCCTTGTTTCAACTTCGCCTGAAACAGAAAATATAGAAGAGCATACCTATATATATATATTGTTGCTTAATGATTATTAAATGATTTTGCAATAATAAACACAATTAAGGGCACCAAATAGCCGGGATCTTACGCTTCTGTAAGGAATTCGACCCAATTTTCCGATCCATTCCAGCAATTGCAGGATGTACGCCAACGAATAAATGCAGCACTAATGCGATAAATATTACATCGGCCCATATTCGCATTTTTAATGTCAAAAACATCCTGAAAATTTGAAAACGAATGAATTTTCTCAAATATCAATCAATATATACTAATAATTTCCCGTAAATCTGTTAACAATCCAATATTAAATTCACGAAATTCAAGAACGCACTCGACCAACCACACTCCGTAAATAATTAATCCCAAAAGTTACCACATGTTCACTCTTATATATAGACCACAACATTGTAGGACTAGTCAAGCGAAGTCTTGGGCGTGGGAGTCTCATTAAATTACGAACCATTAAACCTTAACCTCGCACGGTCATCAAACGTACGACGACGACGGAATTGTTTAAGTGTGAAAAATAGGATGCGCTCCTGATTTTGTGCATCTCAAATACATAGCCGTTGATATTACTCTTCTGTTGTTTTCCTACGTATTCCTTGGTTCTGTTACAATTTCACGGAGTGCATTAGTGCCAAGCCTTATTGTACTAGCGGTATTTATTGTGTCGCTCGTTTTATCTCGGAGGAATTGGCGCAGTATTGCTACTATCTACAGCAATCTTCCCTATCATTAATTCCGAGTTTCCACGTTGCCACCCTTGACTTAAACCTTAAACGTATCAAATTATGGATGCTAAACGCCTGTCCTCCGCGTAAGTAATTGTCACTATTTGTTTACGCGTTCGTAGGACAGAGGACAGAGCCCAGTTTAATTTACGCTCTCCTTAATTACCACTCATTAGAACTGTCTCCCTCAGCTCGACCGAGGGAAATTATTCATCCTTTCTGCATTCAGGGCCCGACAAACACTGTTTACTGCTTTTTATAGCTCATTTTCACTTAAAAACAACAGATCTTAAGACCGGCGAAAGAAACTAAGGAATTCCGTGTATTCCACGCATGGTACAGCAGATCCCCTAAAGAAGATTCGATTCACGATGATGCACCGTGAAATGAACTGGGTATGGTTTCCTGGTAGCCACAGTTGTGGCAGTACAGAGAGTATATAGATTCAAAAATCTATAGAGATATTTAAGATGCAAAATTCGCTCAAAGTGAAAAAAAATGCTTTGTCCAAATTGGTTTAGCCTTAAGACCAGGATTGATTTTGAATTTCCCGCTTTCCTCTCGCCACTTCAAACTTGTGTGTCCCACAAGGCAAAATAAAATCTGGGTCTCCTATGGTCAGCTCCATTCTGTCAACCCTGGATGGTGCGTTGGAAATCTGCCATTCTTGGTCAGGTTTGCAACTAGCAAGACTTGCTGTTGAAATTTTTAGAAGACTATTGATTTCATTTTCTGAACGATGGTTAAATTAAATTGAGAATATTACAATGATATAGAAATCTCATACTTTGTTCACATAACCCAATCAAAGTTTCCATCCATGGTTATCCAAAACCAATGTGGTAACTGGATTGCTCATTTGGATTGATCACAACATTTGTGTTAGTAAAAATTTCATCTATTATCGATACTGCTAAAATTGAACTCACCGCAAGTCGAATTGAAAATATTTACCCAATATGAATATTGAATTGTGTACACCGATTCAAAAAAATAAAAGATTCAGCAATGAAGTAGGACCTTTAAAAAAACAGTTGTACTTATACCCGTTATTGAAGAATTTCGTTTTTGTTCTACATATTTCTTTGGGGTAAAACAAAGGTCAAAATTGACATGTTATGTAAATCTGATACACTTTGTATTTGTATTAACAACAATGAGCACGAGTTAAATGTCCAAGGGCAAAACCTAAATACAAAGATTATTTCCTGGAATTCCATTGAGATGTATGAAATGAGAACACAAATACAGACTACGAACGTGCATTCAAAAGCCCGACGATCTGTATAGCGTAGCCGTAAACCTCGTTGCTCATGGAGCCCTGACATGACTCTGCAGATCCAATGATACTTTAAAACATTATTTCTCAATGATCAAGCCTGCAGGGATGGATGGGAGATGAAGATGACCAGTCAATATATGAGTTCATTCACAAAAAATATATAGGTATGGTTTTCAGCAAATTGGTTACTGTACAATGAAAATGAATTGTAAATTTAATTTGTTAGTCAGCACGGGGTTTTCCTATGAGAAAATAATCAGGACGAGTGCTCTGGTTTAATTTGACTTCCCGTCAGACTGTCCATCAATCCCGTTTCAAAATGAAAGGTCAACATTCAACAAATCAAAGGCTAAAATCAATTAACTTTGTCCATCCACTCGCCACTCGCCGACAGATGCGTATTTATTTTAAAATGAGAAATTCCATTTCAAGTAAAGCGTCTGAGTACCGTGTCAAAGGCTGATTGAAGGCTTGAATACTTGAATACTGAAAGCTTTTTGGTCAGAGAACAGACCAAATGAACCAATTATTTAATGAAATGTAAACAGTACAACCGTACTTTGATGTGATCAAATTACAATTAGATGTATCAGATTTTTTTCGTCGTCGTCAATTTGACGTTTTAAGTTTGCTTAATTGTTAGTTTAGTGCATCGATTAGGTTAGGTTATTCAGGATCATCAGTGCTTCTTGTAACCGAATCAAACGTGTGGTAATGCGAATTGGTAAAAGCTGAATCATCGGTGGGAAATTGACTGTAAACCCAAATTATCAATTCTAACACAAACCTTTGATCAGGGATCTCTTCAAACGTAAATATTGCCTGTGGATTCGGTTCCAGAACTTCAACTGCAGCAACTTGCAAAGCTAAACTGATAGCGAAGCAGCGGTTAGGGTAAGAGTCCTAAAACCTAGGTATTTGTGTTTGTGCTGTGTGTATTGTAAGCATTGTGGTGTACCTAGAGTAGATGTAGATGACCACATACTGGGTTTCGAATTTTTGTTAATTCGAGGTGTATTAAACTTCGTAGGTCTTATGCGTCACACATTGAAGGAACAAAGAAAGCTACGTTACATTACTCGAAATAGCTAAAATCTTCTTAGCGCACTATTAATCTGATCTAGCTAACTCGTTTAGTACAAGCCAAATGTCAGTAGGTAGTTGGCGTCACATCAGCTTACTCAAACGATGATGTGTAAACTGTTAAGTTAGCTAATCATGGAATTTCAAATAATATTAAATGAAATTATTCCTAACGGTGTACAGATGGATATTATGCAATGTCAAGCTGAATTTTTGAATTACTCGAATTCGAGTAATTATTTTGTCGCCTTTAACTATTAAAAAATGGGATTTATACTCCGATATAGGCTCTACTTGGCTTTCTTACAGAGTGTAATGAGTCTTTGACTATAGGTATATATACTGTACATACATTATGACTTATAATTCCTTGCTATGCATGAAACTTCCGCTATACAGAAGATGAAGATACAAATTATTGACAATATCCATAATTTTATTGAACTCATTTGTCAATCTCAATGACTGAAACGTTTATTATGACTACCTATATAAATACACATACAGATCTGAAATTAGATGTTGTACTCTGCGTAGATGGGCAAGGGTAATAAAAATTTCTGATTGGAATTTGTATTAGGGTTTGGGTCCGTGCGTTGTTCCCCCTTCGTTTCGTACCCAACTTGTAATAATGCATTTAATATTGGGATATGGGACGGATGGAGGACACACGCAGTCCACAGCAGCCTAGTCCCATTTACGACCCGTTCGGTAGTAACTGTAGTAGATCCAGTCTGTCTCAACTTTTTAAAAAAACTGAAGGACGAGGGAGGGGGACAAATCGAACAGAATACTCATTCAGTATCAAATCAAATGATCCGCGTCATTTGTACTCTAAGAAATTATGGTGATGGCGTACGTGGTAATGGGTGGTGTACGGTATAAGAGTGTCGCTGTACAAGTCAGTTTTGAGGGTGCAACTGTCATTGAACCCGAAAAATTCGGGTTCAAGTGGAACTAGAGCCATTAAAAATTTATTGACTTTTCTCTTCACCCGGCACTGGCTCTTCCGCCCTCAGTGCGTCTTTTTATGTGTATTTCTTCATTCAAAAACTGAGTTTCTAGAAGAAATCCTCCTTGAACGCACCACGCACTCCTCGATCTGTCTATTATTTCATCCAGGAAACGGTGCAGACGCAGAAATTCTAGTTATCCTTTCTTAGGTACCTAGCTGCTTTCTCCAGGGCTTTCACCGCCCACCTTCCGCATCTCTCTCAGCCAGGAGAGTCTGGTCTGCTATATTCCTATTTGTACACCTTGTTACTATTTATTGGGTTTAAATTGAACAGAAGTCGGGCAGAGAGTTTGTTCCACTCTGTTCATTACGAATGGATGGTACACTGGGGACTTTCCAGACTCTCTCTTGCTTAAGATTAGTGTTATTAGACTTATATACCTGGTCTGTGTGTTATCTTTATCTGTGTAAAGGCTAATCCGAAACTGGATTGTTCACTCACTGGCGTGGCGAAATACCCGGATATTATTCTGGAGACGTATGGCAAAAATGTATTTCGTAGAGACCCTAGTTAAGGCCTAATAAGGGCTTACCTAAATCGAAAAAAATGGACGGCACTGCGTGCGCGACTTACTAGGTAAACAGATTAGCCTTGTTGTTGTTAATCGATTTAGTGTTCATGTGTTAAATTAAGAATTTACGTATAGCTAAACGAGCTAAACTCTGCAATCTGTGACTAAATGCTTGTTATTTATCTGGGCCACTACGGATTGGTCTGGTTTGTGGGAAAACTTTGGGTAGTTTGAGAGTGACAGGGTCTGAGAAAGTGCTCACCTGGGACTTGACACGGAGGTGAGAATTAAGAGACAAGTGCCACACACCTGTCAAGTTAGTGTCCCACCCTTGTCCATTCTACCTACACTACGGCATTTTTGGTCCAGACCAGAGTGTCACGCACAAATGAATATTGGGTCACGTCACGCCGTTATAAGGTCTAAACAGGACGAGAAGGATTGGACAGAGATTAACCTCGATCTATCTCGGCAGTTTTACAGTGGCTAGGATAGGACAATTGTGGTCAATAGAGATAAGGATTACGAAACAGCTGTGCTGCGGTGGGCATATTTCGAATTTGCAAATTACATAACCAGCAAATATATGTATCCCCGGGCAAATAACGGCCAACCAACTTATAAGTATAAGAAATGATTTTACTACCCCCGGCACGGGGCACATCAACGGACCATTGTTCTGTCGAATCTGCTTTGTCGAGTCAAATAGTTTTTGTCTATAGAATCAGAGGAAGAACGCTAACATATTGCAAATTGTAACGTGCGATTAACATAACCTAATAGAGGAAACTACAGATTTAATTGTATGTTTATGAGATGAACGCGTTAACATATAGCTTATTTTGCGCTTCCATAATAAACCATCCGATGAATAATGACAATGCCGAAAATCGTTCTGCTATGGGTGAATGGAACGATCGATTACATCTGAACCGTCTGAACATTTCTATTAACAAATAAACTGAATAGTCAAAGTATTCAAACATAAATCATTGTGAGGTAGTTATTTATAATTAATTTTAATTACCTTCGTGAAAATCTACAAACTAATATTTAAGTTATACCTACTTAGTTAGTTTCAATTTACAATTTGCAGAATTTCTGTACGGTGTTTGAGTACAGGGAGGTTAATAATTATATTTTCCAAAGTACAATCTTAAACTTAAAATCGTAGAGAATAATCCGAGCGTGCGAGCGTGCGACCGTCCGTCACGTCCTGTAAACAAGTTT